>PYAF01000114.1:298893-317885 GCA_007407185.1 Glycine tomentella | reverse complement strand
AAAAGGAAAAGGAAAAAGAAAAAAAAAGAGAAACAGAATGCAAAATCACACACCCACAAAAAAAGAAAAGAGAAATAAAAGGAAAAGGAAAAAAGAAAAAAAAAAGAGAAACAGAATGGCAAAAAAGAAAAGAGAAATGAAAAGAAAAAAAGAAAAATGAAAGTATGAAACAGAATGAGAAGAAGCGTACAAAAAGAAAGGAGAAGAAAGAAGGAATAAAAAAAAAAGAAAAAGAAAAATGGCTCACACCTGGATGGAGACGGAGCTGCCAAAGGAGAGAAGAAGAATGGCCGTCGGAGGTCGCTGGAGGTCGCACCGGAGGGAGAAGCGGGAACCAAGGCGCGCGTGAGGGAGAACAGGGAGAATGTTCGGCAGTTCGAGAGAGAGAAGAGAAAGAGTGTTCGCAGAGGCAGAAGAGAAAGAATGTTCGAGAGAGAGAAGAGAAAGAGTGTTCGTAGAGGCAGAAGATGAAAAACCAAGGTAAATGATTTAATTTTTGGGCAGTTACGACATTTCCCTAAACCCACCCAAATCGCGACCGTGTCACCGCAATCGCGGGCGCGACGACGCTTCCCTGTAGCGGCCACGTCACCTGCAATCCCAAACTGCACCGCTACAGACCCCACCGTAGTGGTGCCACCCCGCTCCGCTCCGGCCGCTATTGATAACGATACTCATGACTTGGGTAGGTTTCTACATTATGTTTGAATATAATAATTTTATTTATTTTATATAAACTCTTATGAGTTTACGAATCAAATTTATAGAAGTTTCACAATTTTACTTTGATTTGACTACCTTGATCCTTTTTACTCTTTTCTTTACATCTACTTATATAAAAATCATATAATTCCAAAGCTTCTCTCCACAATTCTAGTTTTATCATTTATTCTCACATCTCAACTTTGCCATGAAAATTATCAGTTGCAGAATTATTATATCGAATGTCTCTTCATTGGACAACATTTTATCCTATGGTATTGCACTAATTTTGCGTAAGCCACCAAATAATGTGTTCATTAAGGTAGCCTAAAAATTTTTTGGGTCTTAAAAGCTATTTTTAAGTTAGTTAAAAATAAAAACTTTAAAATTAAAATGTTTTTCAGTAAATTTATATATTTTTTAACACAACATGCGGGACAAAAAAACTTTAGGGGCATAATTTGCAAAACATTAAAACTTGGAAAAAAAATTGTTCTGTTAAACTTTTCTAATTTCAAGAACTAATTTATCTGACTTACAGTTTCAGGACTAAATTGATTGATAGTTTATAATAACCAATTTGGTTGTCCATTACAATTTTAGTGACTAAATTGATTTGATCATTTTGCCACTTAATGGAATTTAAAAACTAATTTGACTGACTATTATAATTTTGGGGACTAAATTGGTAATTAACTCATTATAACTTTTTGTTATAAGCATAGTACAGATCTTATTATGCTACAGCTGTTTTATGTACTTGTACTCGTATACTCCACCTTGTACTATAAGGCTATTCATAATCATGTGTCTCTCTGCCTTGTTATCAACTTATCATTTTGATTAATTGCAAACAGTATTGATTTGGACATTCACGCAACAATGTTCTGTAGTTTACAAATAACTACATTAAAGAACCTGTGAAAAAGTAGTGTATCCTAATTATTATCTTGTATATATTGGTGTTCAGGACGAAAGGTGTTACCTGCCTTTTTGTCACTTATCCTTGCTATGTGTGTACGCTGGCATGCATTTGCAATTTCAGTTTGTCTTTGTAATTTCATGCAGATCTTTTCTAATGATCTTTGATGCAAACTTCCCTTGATTTAATTTTCCTTCTGCTACATTTATGTATAGAAAGCATCGATCCTTGAAGATTGGTTCAAGGGATTATGCTCATCTGGCGAGGGCATGCTTGATGTTCAAGATAAGTGCATTGCTGACCGAAAGAGGGTTTTGATATGTGGTGCGCTACAGTCGTTGATTGAAGTATGCAGAGAAAAGCAACAGGATGTGATCGCTAAGAAGTTTGAGGAATTGAAGAACAATATGTAAAGGAGTTGTGAAATGACAATGGTTCATATTGTTTTCAGGCCTACTAGTGTCAATGTTTTCCCATTTCAGTTGGTGGAAATTTTATCTTTGACCTAAAATAATAGCAATACCCATAATTCCATGAATACCATACCAATATTTCTCAAATATGGAAACCATTTTTGAAGACGAATTTCTAATAGCTAAAATTGGACAAATTTACCAATGTTATTTCACACATCAAAGGGAAGAATGCATTGGTTATTGGATATAGTGCCCCAAAAAACATTTAGATTAAGGGTTCTGTTACTTTTTATTAGTCGTAAGTTTAAAAAATGCATAATTCTTTTTCAGAAAATTATTTATATAACATATATTAAGTAACATATTATAATTATATTAATATATATATGTAAATATGTGATATGAGCAGGGTGGGGTAGGTACTATAGTACCTGTATCCATCCCGATACCTGCATAAATTTTTGGGTAAATATCCATCCTCGTATCTAGTCCCAATAAGTGGGTAGATATCCTTCCCACTTGTGCATATTTAGTAGGTACCTGTAGAGTTTTGGTAGACTGTCATCCTTAACCATACACAACTTCCATAGCTTGTGCACGATATTCTTACTCTTAAAATAGTACTATTTAACAATTCTTTAGTATTTCATACACAATTTAGGATGAGAGATATGTAATATTGTGTTCATTTTGTTTATAATTTTCATCAAGGATTGCATGTGCATGCATGTTATGCATAATTTTTTGTCCATTCTTGATAAGGTCCAAGACATGCATGCTTGGATCGAACATTTTTGGATGCAAAATTCAAGAATTCCATTGATGGTTTTCTTAAAACTCAAAAGCAGAAAATAGAGAAGATGAAGAAGATAGAGAAGAATGATGCGACAATCCTTAGAGAAATGATAAGTCGAAGGAGGATTCGTCACAAAGGAATAGCTTCCTTGATAAGGATCAATTTGGTTTCAAATAAGAACCAAGAAAAGACTATGCTCTCAATCTAAGCAAAAGCTTAATTTATTCACAATTTGTTCCCTCAAAATTAGGAATTTCTAAGTATTTATAGAGCTAAACTTAAAGGAGATAACCAAGTCACTAATCTCTCTCAAACACACCATTTTGGGCCTTCTTATAATGTGCATGAAGCCCCTTACACAAGTAAACAAAAGTTTTCGAAAATTCTCGCATAAGGTTTCCGCTAAGCAAGACATTTGAGCTAATTGCAATTTCTCCTCTGGTTGGAATTGCGCTTAACGAGCTGGTGTCGATTGGCAGATTTTCTCCTCTGGATTGAATAGCGAGTTGTGTCGCTAAGCGAGCTGTTCAACCAATCTTTAAAGTATTCCAATTTACCTTTTTCTTGTTTCCTCTTTCCTTGCCTTTGATGAGTAGTTTATCCTTGATTCTCTTAATTATCTTTTCTTGCAAAAGTTAGGCGTTGGACCTTGTCATTGGACCCTTCAACTCATGATGGAGGTTCATGGCAAGTTAAAGGTCTAAAAAGAGAGCTTGAAGCACTTCCTTTAGTGAGCTTTAAAGGACCCATGACAAAGACTAGAACTCAAGCACTTCAAGACCACATCAAGGTTAATTTGGACAATCATGAAGCACATCAACTTAAGGATAACAAATAATGTCTCAGGTTCAATTTAATTCCAATTAAATTCAGCACTTGTTAGAAGCAAAAGTAGAAACAATTAAAAGATTTTTTAGTGCAATTGTGTAAAGAGGTGTAGGTGCACTTGTGTGTAATTTGTGTAGCAACTTAGTAAACTAGTTAGCTACACTTAAAAGCTAAAATACTGCACCATTTCACGAATTTGGGACAACCAAAGGTCACTTAGGGAAGCTTGCACTACAAGCTTCATTAAGCTTGCCTTAGGCTTCATTAGTGTGCACTACAAACTTCATTTTAATTTGCATTTCACTTGCATTTGCTTTGTAATTTCGTGGCCTATATAAGGTGGTCCAAAACTGAATGTAACTAACTTTGGTTCATTAATACAAATCTGAAATTTGTGTGAGAGTTTCTCTCTTGTGCTTGTGCAAGAACCTATTGTTTCTTATCAATGGCTTCAAGCTATTGTGGTGATTCTTCCTAGACTTATTAGAGAAATTCTCCATGGTGTCTTCCACCTTCATCTCTAACTTTTCTTCCATCTTTCATTGCTGTAATTAAAAGCTTCTAAACGGCCCCAAAATTCGTGAAGTGTTGAATGCTTGTATTCTTGAAATTTGCTTGAAGATTGGGTTTAATTGCAAGGTATATTTGGGAAAACTAATGGCTAATGGGTTCAGCCATACATCATGTGGTATCTAGAGCTTAATCCTTGTGAAATTCTTCTTCAAGTTCAGTTTTTAGAACTTCTTCAAAGGTAAAAACTGCACCTATACGAAAATCATTCAATCTTCTTCAATTCCTTGTGTTGTTGTGTTTTTGTGGAAAGCTCGGTGGTGTTGGGCTTGTTGTGTGTTCCGCCACATAACCCAGTGTTTTTCTTCAAGTTTCATGTCTTCATGTTCTTCATGTGTTCTTGATATTTTTCAAGTCTTGATTCTTGTCAATTTTTGTTAGTAGTGTTTTTTGTGTTGTATGACCACTTGTTTTGATTCTACTCTCATGGCTAAACTGAATTGAGTTGTTAGAAGCAAATTTTACAATTGTTATACATCATATTTTCGTGAATCATTAAATTTCTTCAAGAATTTTTGAACTTGTGCAAAAGAAAACAAAGGCTTACAAAAAAGTTGTGAAAGAAACAAGAAAAGTCCAAAGAGAAAAAATTTTGGTTCAGCCAAAGAAATTATTCATTGGTGGCTAGAAAAAGTGAAAGAAAAAAAGAATTTAGAAGCAAATCAAAGTTACAAAAGCCTCAAGTTCAAATTTCCTTTGAACCAGAAAATTAAGTGAACTTGTATGACATGCAAATTTGATGAAATTTGGCTTCTAGCAATTGAATTTGATTGGTATATCCTCCTTGTGCAATTTGGTACAACCAATATATCCTTGAGTTGTCTCATTAAATTCCAATTAGAGTTGTGCTTTTCTAAATTTTTGCTTTTGTTGCTTGTCTCTTAAAATTCCAAGGTTTTGTCTTAGAATTTTCTTGTTCTTGGACTCTTGAGTTTAGCCTAGAATTGTTTCCTATTTCACTATAGTACAAAAGCTTGATTTGATTAGAAATTTTTGTTTAAGAACTATAGAGAGGAACAAGAGTGGAAAAAGGCAAGAGATAACATTATAGAAAGAGCCTAGATAAAGTGTGCAAACACGAGTGAGAGTGACAAACACTTAGAGAGTAGTGAGAATTTTCTTATATACTTGTGTTTTTGCTAACCATTTCTTTTGAAGGATGAGCTCAATAGGAGATGAGGTTTTGTCACCTAGGACCTCTAGGTTGATGAAAGCCATGACAAAACAAATGGAAGACCTGCAAACCAAAATGGATGCAAGGTTTGAAGAGTTACAAAGGGACACCCAAAGAAAGTAATCCCATTGGAAGTGTGGATGGAGAAGCTCATGGTAATAGGAGAATGAGTGAGTATGCTTCCTCTCATGGAGGAAATTATGAAGACGAGAGGGAGGATTGGAGGGAAAATAATAGAAGAGAAAATAGGAGACACAATCATAGGAGGCAAAATAGAAGCGAGGAAGATTGAAGGGTGGGGAGAGAAGAGAGAGAATGGAGGAATAGGGGAATGGAGGATTGAATGGAGTGAAAATAAAAATTTCAAAGTTCCTTGGCAATAATGATCCCGAAGAGTACTTTGAATGAGAGTTGAAAGTAAAACAAATTTTCTTATGCCAACAAATTGATGAAGAAAAGAAAGTGATTCTAGCAACTCTAGTATTTAGTGGCTATGCTTCGGTGTGGTGGAACCAAATTCAAATGGATGCCATCTAAGATTTCCTTTTAGCCTATTATTGGATTTTGCAATCTTTTGAGCCTCTTCATACATTTCATGAAAAACATCAACAACTTGATCAAATTCAGAATTTACCTCTGTTTCAGCACTTGAGAATTCATCATATTCACTTATTATGAAAGTGAAACATACATTTTCTTCTTCATTCTCATTTGATGATTCAGAAGTTGTTGACTCATTGTCTTCCCATGCTATACAAGATTTCTTAGGCTTTCCTTCTTTCTTAGTTTTCTTTTCACCTAATCCCTTCTTCAAAAAGATAGAACATTCAGATTTAATATGACCAGGCTTACTGTATTCGAAGAAAGTGAAATTTGTGTTGTTGTTGTTGTCACTTTTTTTTGTTGTTGTTTTGTTGAACTTTGTGAACTTTCTGTTCTTGTTCCTTCTCATGAACTTGCTGAACTTTTTGACTATTAGATTTATATTGCCATCACCATCTTCTTCACTTGAGTCTTCTTCATTGTCCACCTTAGAGGATGCAGCTTTCAAGGCTATGCTTTTGAGTTTCTTGTCTGCATCTTCTGCATATGTTAGTTGTAACATTTCAAGTTCATACTCAAGAAGCTTACCAAAAAGTGCAGCCTTGGACATCTTGGATAGATCTTTTGATTCTTTGATTGCTATCACCTTTGGTTGCCATGTTCTAGTGAGGCACTTCAACATTTTGATGTTCAACTCTTCAGTATCAAAAACCTTCCCAAGACCAAGAAGATGGTTTACTATGTGAGTGAATCTTGTTTGGAGCTGAGATATGTTTTTTGTGGCGTTAATCTTGAACATTTCATACTCATGGATCAAGGCATGCTTCCTTGATCTTCTTACTTCATCTGTACCTTTATGAGTTACTTCCAATATCTCCCACATCTTCTTTGCACTTTTGCATCTAACAATTCTAAAGAATTCATCAGAAGAAAGTGTAGAAGTAATCATGTTCTTAGCTTTGAAATCATTATGAACAAATCTATTTTCAGCATCTATCGTTTCATCCCATTATTTGGGAATCATACCAATACCAACAATTTTTTATAGAAATCAAAGGACCCTTTTCTAATGCATTCCAAGTGTCTAGGTCATTTGATTGAATGAAGATTTGCAATCTATTTTTCCAAAAACTGAAATGATTTCCTTCAAACATCAAAGGACGATTGAGGGAGACACCCTCCTTGAAGGTAATTTGTGTGGTATTCATTTTTTTTTAAAGAAAGATAATGATCTTGAGTAATACTCTTGATACCAATTGAAAAAAATAGGAATACACACAATAACCAAGAGGAGGGTGAATTGGTTTAAATTTAACCTTTTTAAAATCTTTAGAAAATAAGAGTTAATGGATCTTAATCACAATTTAATCAAGAATGCTTCTAATCAATCAAACCACTTAGTCCAAGAAAACAATTACAAAAACTTAACTTGTTGAGTAATAAAGATTTCACCAAGAACCATAGATCAAGATAGCTAGAAGAGATCAACCTGATGATCCAATGAATATGATTTACCAATCAGAGTTGAGATGAAAAACAAGTTTCAGAACTTTCTTTCCAAAAGCTTCTTTGTAATCTTATTCCAAGAAATCTTTCAATACACCATGAAGATTTAAAAGTGTGGGACAAGAACTTTTGAATTCAGAGTATGCTTTCTCAATTTCAGAAGGCTTATGAAAACTTTGAAAATTTCGTAGTCAAGTATATTATCTTTTAGACAAACTCACAAGCTATTTATAACCAACTTCTGTAACTGAATGTAATCTATTAAATCACCAAAGTAATCGATTAATTTAACTTATGTAATCGATTAAACTAGCATATAATCGATTAAAGTTTTCTTAGCACAATCTGGAAAATTTTTACGAACAATGTAATCGATTAAACCAGTCATGCTTAGTTTTGAAACAAGCCTATATAATCGATTACGATTGAGTGGTAATCGATTAAGGCAGTCACTCATAATTTTGTGTTTTCTGCTATGTAATCGATTACAATATGTTTGTAATCGATTAAAGTGTTCATCATGGCTTTGTAATAGGTTACACAAGCTGGTAATTGATTAAAGTAGTCACATTTTGTTTTTCCAAAACCTTTACCATGAGAAATCAATTTTGTTATGGAAACATGAAAACCTTTATGCTTTAATAAAATCATGTATGCATGTTAATGATTATGTTTATGTAATGCAAGGATCATAAGATTAGTCTGTTAACCATTTAACAAATTACAAATGTCTTGGCATGTGAAAGGCTAAATCTTTCTTCTAAGGCACAAGCTTCATTTCTAAAAATAATAGGAATACTTCACAATAACCAAGAGGGGGGATGAATTGGTTAAAACCTTAGTATTTTAAAATCAAATCAAATCAGAGTTTCAGGATCTTTATCACTTTCAAAACCAAGAAATCAATTTACCCAATCAAATGTCTCAGCCCAAGAATTCAATAGATCAAAACTGAACTTGTTGAACAATGAATATGAATCAAAGAATCAAAGATCAATGAATAAGATGAGAATAGAGATATAGAATCAAAAACACAAACAATTTATACTGGTTCACTTCAAAACTTGAAGCTACATCCAGTTTCTTCTAATCAACACTAGATTAGAGTTCCACTATTATAAAATTTTTGTTCTTACATGCAATTACAACATCTCGCCTTTATCAACCCTAGATAAAGATTAGAAATCTAAAACACTATTAGATTCTAAGAGATAAAGAACCAGAGAATACTAATTTGTTCTTTACACTAGAAAACCCTTCTCTAGATACAAGCAAGAACCCACTTTACAATAGCAATTTACACATAAATTCAGAACGAAATTTACACACAACAATTAAGGAGAGAGATAACCTGATGATCCAATGAATGAATGCAAATGAATTACCAAATCAGGTTGAGAAGAAATCAAACTCAGAACATTCTCTTCCTTAATCTTAAAAAGAATCTTGCTCAACAATCATTCAAAGACCCATTGATGTTTTGAATGAAACAAGAAGTAAAAACACTTAGAAAATCACTTAGGAATTGTTTAAGAGACTTGTGTATACTCAGAAACACGAATGATCAAGTTCTGAAATAAGCTCAGCCTCCAATCCTATTTATAAAAGAATTTGTAACTAACTATAATCGATTATTATTTTTATGTAATCAATTAAAATGAGTATGTAATCGATTAAACTGTTCAAGAATAATTCTGGGTTTTTCTAACAAGCAAAATAATCGATTATCCCGAGTTGTAATCGATTAAAATAGAAAGTCTTAGTTTTACAAATTGCACTGTGTAATCAATTAAAATATTTGGTAATCGATTAAAGCAGAAAACATATATTTTCAAAGTGAATGTGTAATCGATTACAATCTTTGGTAATCGATTAAAATAACAAAGTGATTTTTCTCAAACAACATAAGTAATCGATTACAATGTGTGGTAATTGACTATCACAGCAAGGCTTAAAAACATGATTAACTATGTAATCGATTACAACCCATATGTAATCGATTAATTTCATTAACAAAGCATTTTTGTTTTAAACAAGGATCAAATAATTGATTATTCCAATGAGTAATCGATTACAAAGTTCATAAAGAATTTTTCAGATAGCTCGAAGAACATATTAATCGATTATATCGTTAAGTAATCGATTAAACCAGTAAAACTAGCATTTTTCCAAAAACTTTTCACTTAGATAAAAACCTTAACCAAATTATTAAAGCCTTGTTATTTTATTTGAAAACCATTTAGATTTTTGAATGAATGAATGAATGCAAATCATGGATCACCAGATTAACCTTTCTCTTGCACTTGAATCAATTACAACTTCAAGGCATCCAAGAATGTTGAAAGCTCAAAACCAATCTTGAATCATATTCTTCCATTCTTCATGATGCTCCCCCTATATCCAACAATTTCTTCTAAGGCACAAGCTTCATCCCTGACTTGATCATCTTCCAACTCCCCTATATCCAACACTTATGACTCTAAGGCTTACCTTGATTGGAAAATGAAAGTCGACAAAGTTTTCGACTGTCACAATTTTAGTGAAGAAAAGAAAATGAAGTTGGCTAGCCTAGAATTTGATGGATATGTCATAGCGTGGTGGAATCAAGTGCAAATGGAGAGAGAAAGATTGAGGAAACATAGACCGGACACGTGGGAGATAATGAAAAGTATCATGAGGGAGAGATTTGTCCCACCTCAATATATAAGGGAAATGCATAACAAGTTACAAAGGCATTATCAAGGAAGTAAAAGTATTGATGATTATTACAAAGAAATGGATATTTCTTTAGTAAGAGCAAACATTGAAGAGACTAATGAGGCTAATATGGCTAGATTTTTGAATGGTTTGAATAGGGACATTCAATATGTTGTAGAGCTTCAAAGCTACAACACCCTGAATGAACTTATACATAGGGCTGTGAAAGTGGAGCAACAATTGAAGAGAAAAAAAAGTCTACAAGAAGTCTTCATATGACTATTCATCTTGGAAGGATAAGAACACTTTCAAGGAAGAGGGTTCTTCTTCACAACATATTAAAAGGAAGTCTTCAAGAGATAATCCTAATTCTCCTACTCAACTCTCTTCCAATAAGTCTAGTTTAATTAAATGTTTTAAGTGCTTGGGTAAGGGTTGAAAGTTCGAAAAACGCAGCACCTTGGTCCAACAACGGTGTGCTCACATGAGGGTAAAAACAAAAAAATTTCAATGCGGAAACATAGACCATCTATGCACCTCATGTATGTATGCTTAGGAATTACTCGTTGAAACACGTTGGAGTTTTAGAAATACCTTTATCACTTGAAGGCTCAAAGAAGATGACGCCCTCCAATGGTGATCCACACGATTATCTCTTTCTTGCAAGTGAGAACTTTTTCTCCTTGATTTCTCCTTCTCCTTGATGGTTTGCCAGGCACATGCAAGGTGTGAGGCTTTCAAGTATTTGGTTTCTTTTCTCAAGACTATAATGGTGCCTTGAAGTCAGGTGAAGGTGCAGCAAAAGAGGAGAGAAGATGAGGGAGGGGAAAAGCTAGAACTTGGTTCAGAACCAAGAGAGGAGTGGGTGAAAATTTCTACTCTTAAATCCTCCCCACATAGGTGCCTATTTAAAGTGAGATGAGGTTGTTACATTGCATGATCCTCTCACTCCAAATCAACCTAAGATGTTGGGAAAAGTTTTTAAAAAAGAATCTAGCAAGATTCTCTCCAAAAACCGCCACCCTCTTTCTCTCTCCTCCCTCCAAAGTTTGTTGCAACAATAACTCATTTGAATTCAAATGACAATGTTATTGAGTGAATCTTCATCCAATCTTTATTGGATAATTCATTTAGATAATATGAATTATCCTCAACAACCAATGTTGTTGAGAGAATCTTCATCCAATCTTTATTGGATAATTCATGTAGATAATTTAAATTATCCTCAACAACCTAACCTCATAGAATTTCAAATTCGAATTTTAAATTTAAAATTAAATATAAATTTAATCTTATCCCAGTTTGTGATTTGAATTTGAATTCAAAATTCAAAATTTCAAAAATCAAATTATGAATTTGCCCAAAACTTATTTTGGTCAAGTCAACTCCTTGACTTACTAGGATTCATGGCCCAAGGCCCATCAGGCCTGTCAACACATTTGGGCCCATTAGTGGAGAAACCAATTTCACCACTAATGCCCCAAATAGGGCGCATGATTCAAGTGGGCTTGAAGTCCAACTCTAACCCAATTTAACTCATAGTCTTGATAAAGCCCAACAACTAATTATTGGCCCAAACTCGCTATAACTTGCAACAAAGAATAACCTTTGTGTGTGACCGATTAGGCCCAATTAGTCACTAACATAAATAAACTTGAACCAATTAAACTCTTTTAACGGGTCTGATTCATTTAATGATCACATAAGACACTAGCAATTCTCTGCGGCCCCAGAACTAATTGAGTTGATCAAGTGATCTACCTTTCTAATTTGGATATTGTGTTTCCATCATCCCTCACATTGTCATTCACATTTAGTCGAGAGCAAAGATAAAGTATCATCTCTCTTTATTGACTAAATATAACTTTTTCACAGGAACTAGGAATCCAATCCCTATCGATCTTGTGAATGACTAATCCCTCGTAAAAGGATTGTGAGTCCTTTCGGCATGTCCATATATACTCATGTATTCAGGTTATACCCAAGAGTACACTGTTCTCCCCCTTTTCAGGCAGATAGAGTCGTACAATCAAAGTATAACCCTAGGACACAGTATTCGATGACATCCTCAAGTCTAGGACAATCCGCACTACCAAACGATGAGAGACTTTACAAATCCATTGATATTTTAAATAATCCTTGTGGAGTCTCTCGACTGGTCAGTTCAGTGCCATGTGTTCCCCAACAGATCCACCCATGACATAAGCTAAGGCATCCCCATACCTGCATTCCATGAGGTCCCTACCTTGTATCTCTATACAAGTAGAAGATGTTGTAATAGTCTTATTGAGATCATCAATGCCATTTCTTGATGATTCAAGACTAGGAACACGCTTTAGGCAATAGACATGTAGTGTCCTCGAATCCTCATGATCATGATCCCTGTCATAGATCCTCGAGTGTACACTTGTTCTATTCCTAGGGCCATTATCTTTAAACGCATATTGCTATAAATATAGGTGAGACATAAATATGATGAAGATAAATTTTTCTCTTATTAATTATGAAATAATAAATAGTACAAGGTGTTCAATTGATAAATCAGATTGTCTCTAGGACACCTACATACTAACAAGGGTCATATTGCATCCCAATGTCCAAACAAAAGGACCATGATTATGTTGGAGAATGGAGAGGTGAATAGTGAGTCATCTGAAAGCTCTCATAGTTTCTCTAGTGAAGGGGAGGATGATGGTTTTCTTAAACCGAAAAAGGAAGATCTTTTGATGGTAAGAAGACTCATGGGAAGCTTGTGCAAAGATCAAGATAATACACAAGAAGAAAACATTTTTCATTCTAGATGCTTGGTGAATGGATAGGTTTGTTCTCTTATCATTGATGGAGGAAGTTGTACCAATGTTGCAAGCACTAGATTAGTGGAGATGCTTGGTTTAAAAACCACCCCTCATCCTAAGCCTTATAAATTGCAATGGTTGAGTGACAATGGTGAGTTGGTTGTAAATAAGCAAGTGTTACTTACATTCTTCGTTGGGAAGTATGTTGATGACGTGCTTTGTGATATGGTTCCCATTGAAGTTGGCCATGTGTTGCTTGGAAGACCTTAGCAATATGATAAAGATGTTGTCCACAATGGGGTCACCAATCACTATTCTTTCCTTCATAAAGGTAAAAAGGTAGTTCTTTCATCTTTATCTTCAAGTGAGGTGTGTGAGGATCAAATAAAAATGAGATTGAAAAGAGAAAAAGAAAATTAAATCAAAGAAGAAAATAGTCCTTTAAGAGAGAAAAGCTGAAAAGAAAAAGATGGAAAAAAGAGTGAAAAGAAAGAGCAAAAGAAAATAAAAAAGAGTGAAAAAAAATTAATGATAAAAGAGAGTTTTTTCATCAATCCTAAGGATGTCAAAAGAGTGATGCTAGCTAGACAACATATGTATTTACTTATTCCAAATTATACGTGCTTGTCTTCTAGTGCTCTTGAGCTACCTCAAGGTTTTGATACACTTTTAAAGGAGTTTGAGGATGTCTTTCCACAAGACATACCCCATGGCATGCCTCCTTTAAGAGGAATTAAGCATCAAAATGATCTTGTTCCGGGAGCTTCACTTCCTAATAGGGCTGCCCATAGGAGTAATTCGGAAGAGACCAAGGAGATTGAAAAGCAGGTTGAAGAGTTGATGCAAAACAGATGGGTGAACGAAAGCCTGAGCCCATGTACAATGTCGATAATCCTAGTCCCCAAGAAAAATAGGACGTGGAGGATGTGCACGGATTGTAGACCCATCAACAACATCACCATAAGGTATCGACATCCTAATCCTAGACTTGATGATAGGGTAACCAACTCTACCACTTCTTTTCTCCTTTCGAGGTCGTTTATGATTTTAACCCATTATTCCCTATTGATTTAATCTCCTTACCTAATGATTCTTCTATTTTGAGTAAGAATGGGCTTTCTAAAGCCATTTTTGTTAGGAATCTCCATGGAAGGGTGCAAAATCAAATAGAGAGGAAGATGGAGCAATATGCACAACATGCCAACAGAGGGAGAAAGGCCATGGTATTTGATCCCGGAGATTGGGTTTAGATACATCTAAGGAAGGATATGTTTCCTTTCCAAAGGAAATCTGAACTCCAACCTAGGGTGATGGTCCTGTCAAGATACATGAGAGGATTAATGATAATTCATACAGGATTGACTTGTCAAGTGAGTATGGGGTGAGTTCTAGTTTTGATGTCACTGATTTTTCTTCTTATTATATAGGTGTTTGAATGCAAATTCGAGGACAAATTCTTTTCAAGAAGGAGGGGATGATAAAGGATTGTCCAAAGAGCATGAAGTTCTAGAAGCACTCCATGAATTGAAGGGTCCAATGACAAGGTCCAAAACCAAGCTTCTACAAAAAGAGATAACCAAGAGAATCATGGTTGGACTATTTAACAAGGGCAAGGATGGAGGAAGACACAAGGAGCTAAGTTGGAGCACCTTGAAGATTGTAGGAGAGCTCGCTTAGCGAGAATGTCGCGCTTAGCGCAATTCCTTTTGTAACTTTTGTAATTTTCCTAATTTTCATAATTTTGTAATGTTGTAATTTATTAATTTATTATTTGTGTAATAAGCCTCAATGTGGACTAAAATAGGCCAAAACTATGGGTTTTTTAGGTTTTATTAGAGGCTTAACTCTATAAGTACTTAGATATTGCTATTTTTGGATAACTTTTGATTAATGAAATTAAGCATTTGCTTGAATTGAGAGCTTAGCCTCTTCTTGGTTCTTGGTTGAACCCAAATTGATTCTTCTCAAGAAAGCTTTCCTTTGTGGCGAATCCTCCGCAACTTATCATTTTAATACGGATCATGGTGTTATTTATTACCATCTTCTTAATCTTCTCCATCTTTTGTTTTAAGTTCTAAACAACTATCCCTTGAGTCTTGAAATTTGCATCCGAAAAGGATCCTATCCAAGCGTTCTTGCCTTGGCCGTCATCATAGGCTCCACATGTGTGTCTTGAGCAGGAAGATCCTTAGGAATAGCAACATCTACCCGTTGTATTCGTATGGATGTGGTTTGCCTACGACGTTCAGGGGCTTCCTCATCATTACGACTAACGTCTCTACCAAATGCTATGTCTACAACTCTGCGTAAAGCCCGTTGCAATCTCTTATTTTAACCATAATTTGTGTCAGCATTTGTTTAAATGTTAGTCTAACACTTCAAACCAACAACAAATTCAACAAGAGTCAATTACTCTAATAATATTAATATTTTCTTAGAATTCACAATTTCACAAAAAATGAAAAAAATACATGCATATTTAAGGAATTACAATTTTAAATAAAAAATAAAACACATACATATTAGTTTATTATTGTCAATTCAAATATTCACAAACAAAGTACGTGACATCTTTTTTTATTTTAATGAATTACAAGTTTAAAAAATAATTTAAACACATACATATAAGAATAACAAATAAATATCATAAAATCTATATAACAACTTTATAATCAATTTAACTATAACTTTGTAATTACTTAAACTAGTATTAATTAAATTGTAAATTTTTTATTATAACCTAAAATATGTATAATAACTTGATGACTACCAAGACATGAATGCTTGGATTGGATCATTTCTGGATTGCAAACTTCAAGATTCCATGAATTGTTGTTCGAAACTTAAACAAAAATTGAGCTGGGGACGACAGGCGCACTAAGCAAGCCAAGGAATCATGTTAAGCGAGCTCGCTAATAATCTTCAAGGTGCTCCTGTTCATCTCCTTGTGTCTTTCTTCATCGTTTCCCTTGTTAACTAGTCCAGCCATGATACTCTTGGTCATCTCTTCTTGAAGAAGCTTGGCTTTGGACCTTGTCATTGGACCCTTCAATTCATGGAGTACTTCTAGAACTTTATGATCCTTGGATAGTCCTTTATCATAACTAATAAACAATAAATTATTATTTAACATTGTAATATATATATATATATATATATATATGATAATTAAAAATACTTATAATTTAATTATTTATAAAGCATCAAAAAAATTAATACGGATTGGACATTCCATATGAAGCTTACAGATGGCTCAATCCGTATGAGGCCCATAACTTTCATACGAATTCTCCAATCCGTGTCATCCACAATCCGTATTACAGAAATAAAATGAGGACGAAGAACTCACGACGGAGGCGACAAAATAGTGAGAAATCAACCACCACGAATGGAGATCACGAGCAACGAACACAAACCACTGCGACGGAGCTGGAGGAAAATCCAAACACGAACCAATAAGGTGCACAGAGAAGGAAAATAAAAAACGCTGCAGAAGAAGAATGAGGTGGTTGAAGAAAATGAATAGTACCACATACTTAACCTTATAAGGAGGGGTATCTCTGAAAAATCACTCTTAGCCTCTAGGAATATTAGAAGTTGGAATGGTGTATGAAGCATATCCCTTGAAATTTTTAACTTCTAGACAATTATATTGAACCCACCCCACGTATCATTTGCTAACACCAATTCAAATAGGAAAAAACAAAGGTGAGGTACTTAATTGTGGAGCTGGCCGTGAGCTTCATAGAGAAAGGGACAAAAAAAAAAGTTATTTCTCCAAGCCTTGTTCTTGCCTTGTTTTTGGTGCTTTGGTCTTGAATCCTTAGGTAATTGAACTTTAATTCCATTTTCATTTATATATTCTTTACAATATCAAAATTTACCTTCCTATGATTTAAAAGTTTTATTTTAGTGATTATGAGATTTTTAGACACAACAAGTGTCTAGTTCTTGACATGCTTTGGAACTTTAGTGATCACAACTTGATGTTAGAGGAGTTTCTCATCTTGCTCTGGCCTCTTTGTTGGTTTCATGAAAATTACTTTATGACTTGGTTGTATGAGACCTTGTATGGTGCTCATTTGAGAAGATCTTCTATCTTGTTGCTTGCAATTATGAACTAGTTTATTTAAATTAAGTTGTTGAAATAAATTTTTATTTTAATACAATAAGTAATTTTTTAGTATATTTGTCTAAACTGTTTTTACTTTAAAAAACACTTTTCCGTTTATTTTAGAAGCAAAATCCTATATGTTTCTCAAAAGTATTTATTTTAAAGTTATTTTTTTAAATTTAAACAAACTTATCCTTCTTCTGTTTCTTGGTATATAAATAAAATAAGTTAAAGAGATTTTCCTTCATGTTTCATTTTTAAGGGTGGTTTTTTAGCTACACTTTAGCTCTTTACGAAGAACAATAACATGCTTGTGATTAGTGTGCTTACAATTACAAATTCTAGTCTCCTATTTTTCTTCTCATGTTTTTTCTTTCTATTTGCTTTCGCTTTGTCCTTTTGTATATCAACAAACTGACACTAGAGTTTTTTTTATTTCTTTCTTGAGGGATATTTGAGGTGTGTAATAGAGAAAACCAATTATATCTTAAAAGAATACAAGAAATTACAAGAACATCTCTTGATGTTTATTCAAATGACACTTGCTCCGCTTTCTATTTTTCGCCCTACAAAAACTCCCCTTCTATTTTACAGTAACTCTGTTTTAAAAAAGGCACGTAATATGCACGTAGTTTTTTCTTTTATAAAAAAAAACATTATCCCAAAAATATCCCTTTCTTCTTCGTCTACTATGTTTCCATTCCTAAAGCTTTAATCGAAACTCCATTGCTAAAAAAATTTCAGAAAAAAAAATACACATCCTCAAGATTAAGAAAGAAACAAATCAGCGGGAAAAATCAAAAGATTTCATACAAAGATAAAGAAGGGAAACAAAAAATATCAAACAAAATTTTATTACACAATCTCAAGACAAAATCAACACCAGAAATCAATACCAAAATCAAGATTGGAAACAAAAAATATCAGAAAAAAATACACATCCTAAAATTAGAATAGAAATCCTAAACTCAAACTACACAAACACGGACGCATAACAGTCGAGGAGGGTGGTGCATAGCACGAGACACGCGGTTTCGCGACATTCATGTTCTTTCACTGCGTGAAGGCGTTTTGCCCATGGTCTTCAAAGGCGTAATCGGAGTTGGCCTTGGCCGCGGCGAGTTGCATGACAACGCTGACGGAGGCCTCTTGATGACCACCAAGACACGAATGCTTGGCTTGGATCGTTTCCGGAATGTAATCTTCAAGACTCCATGAATTAGGGTTTGAAATTCAAGTAGAAAAATGGAGAAGATTAAGGAATGATTTAGAATGACGCCACGATTCCCAATTGGAACGATAAGTCGAAGGAGGATTCGCCACAAAGGAAAGCTCCCTTGATAAGAATAAATGTGGTCTCAATCAAGAACCAACAAGAGGCTAAGCTCTCAATTTAAGCAAAAGCTCAATTTCATTAATCTCAAAATTAACCAAAAATAGCAAAGTCTGAGTATTTATAGGGCTAGACCTCTAATAAACCCCTAAAAACGTTGGTGCAGGCCTATTTACGGAAATATAAAAGCCCAATACATGAAAACATAAAAAAGGAAGCTGTAGTACCGTTTTTAATGAAAATAATCGATTAAAACGAAGTGTAATCGATTAAAACAGAGCGTTCTGCACTGTGTAATCGATTACAGCAACGTCGTAATCGATTACAACAGACAGATAATCGATTACAGCAACGAAATAATCGATTAAAACAGACAGACAGACAGACAGACAGAAAAACAGACAGACAGCATTTGTATTTTAATCGATTACAGACATATTTAATCGATTAAAACAGACAGCAAATGCTTATTACAACAGAAAAGACTCTTTTGATGTGTTTTCATTGAATTTGGTGTGCCTCTTCATGCTTGTCCACAAGATATAAGGCATTTTTGATGTGGTCTTGAAGGGCTTGAGTTCTAGCTCTTGTCATGG
>PYAF01000114.1:247143-293912 GCA_007407185.1 Glycine tomentella | reverse complement strand
AAGAGAAAACAACTTTTACGTGTCCCTTCGGTGTTTTTGCTTATAGGAAAATGCCTTTTGGTCTTGGTAATGCACCTGCTACATTTCAGTGTTGCATGCTTGCTATCTTTTTTGATCTTGTCGGAAAAAGCATTGAAGTAATTATGGATGATTTCTCTGTTTTTGGTTCTTCTTTTGATAAATGTCTTTCTAACCTTGATACTATTTTGAAATGATGTATTGAGACAAATCTTGTGCTCAATTGGGAGAAATGCCACTTTATGGTAACTGAAGGTATTGTATTGGGTCACAAGATTTCTGTTCATGGAATTGAAGTTGACAAAGCCAAGGTAGACGTCATTGAAAAATTGCCTCCACCAACAAATGTCAAAGGCATCAGAAGTTTTCTGGGACATGCAGAATTTTACAGGCATTTCATCAAGGATTTCTCTAAGATTGCCAAACCATTGAGCAATCTCTTGAAGAAAGAAGTTCCATTTTATTTTGATGATTCCTATTTAAAAAGCTATTGAGACTTTGAAAAAAAAAATTGTTTTTGCACCCATAATCACTGCACCAAATTGGATACCTGATTTTGAAATAATGTGTGATGCAAGTGATTATGTTGTAGGAGCAATTTTAGGCAAAGGAAAAATAAAGTTTTGCATGTTATACATTATGGAAGCAAAGTTTTAAATGAAGCTCAAATTAATTATGCAACAACTGAAAAAGAATTGCTTGTAGTAGTGTATGCTTTGGAAAAATTTAGATCATATTTGATAGGATCTAAGGTTGTAGTGTTTACTGATCATGCTGCTATAAAATATCTACTAGTCAAAGCTGATTCTAAACCTAGACTTATCCGTTGGGTTCTACTCTTACAGGAATTTGATCTAGAAATCATCAAGGATAAGAAAGGAAATTAAAATCATGTGGCTAATCATCTTTCCAGACTTACCAGTGACGAAAGTAACCACACAAGGTCCCGAAAATCAAGAAGAATTTCCTGATGAAAAACTATTCAACATTTTAGAAAGGCCATGGTTTGCAGAGATGGCTAATTTCAAAGCAGTTGGTGCAATTCTTGATGATTACACTTGGCACTAGAGAAATAAGTTTTTCAAGGATGCTATATACTTGGTGTGGGATGATCCTTACCTCTTTAAAGTTGGAGCAGATAATCTCATGAGAAAAGGTGTGCAACTCAGGGGGAGGCAAGAAACATCTTGTGGCATTGTTACAGTTCACCTTATGGAGGCCATTACAATGGAGAAAGGACTGCTGCAAAAGTTCTCCAATCAGGATTTTATTGGCTTACATTGTTTAAAGATGCACATGAGTATGTCCAGAGGTGTGATAGTATCCAAAGAACAGGGTGGATCTCCAAAAGAAATGAAATGGCACTGCAAAACATTCTGGAGGTTGAAGATTTTGATTGCTGGGGGATAGATTTCATCGGTCGATTTCCATCATCATACTCAAATGAATACATCTTGTTGGTTGTGGACTATGTGACTAAATGGGTGGAAGCGATAACTGTACAACACGCCGATGCAAAGACAGTCATTCGCTTCTTAAAGAAAAACATGTTTTCAAGGTTTGGTACGCTAAGAGTTTTGATAAGTGAATGGAGGAACTCATTTCTGCAACGTCCAAACTTAAGAAAGTTCTCCAACACTACAGTGTCAGACACAAGGTGGCTTCACCTTATCATCCCCAACTGATGGACAAGTTGAAATTTCCAACAGGGAAATCAAAAAAAATCTTGGAGAAAACAGTTGCTCAATCATGGAAGGATTGATCTCAAAAGCTAGATGAAGCTCTGTGGGCATATAGAACAACATACAATGCTCCCACAGGACTCACACCCTTCCAATTGGTCTATGGAAAATCTTGTCATTTACCTGTTAAATTAGAACATAAAGCTTACTAGGCATTAAAATTTTTGAATTTCGATTCTAATGCTTCTGGTGAACGCAGGAAACTTCGACTTCATGAATTTGAGGAATTGAGGTTTCAAGCTTATGAAAATTCTAAGCTTTATAAGCAACGAGTTAAACTTTATCATGATAAAAAGCTTTTGAAAAGAATTTTCAACCTGGGCAACAGGTTTTGTTATTTAACTCTAGATTAAGATTGTTTGCAGGTAAGCTGAAATCCAAGTGGTCTGGACCATTCATCATAAATGAAATCATGTCACATGGAGTTGTAGTCCTATAAGATCCAGCCATGAAAATGACATGGACTGTCAATGGTAGAAGAATAAAAAATTATTTGGGTGGTGATGTTGAGAGACTCACCACCGTGGTCCAATTGCAGGAAATTTGAGCTACAAAGGCGTCTAGCTAAAATTGCGTTAAAGAAGTGCTTCTAGGAGGCAACGTAGTACATTCAAACCTTTCTTTTTATGCTTTATATATATATATTATTTATTTGGTACATAGTTTGCTTAATATTTTAAAAAATATTTTTATAAAAAACATTTTACATATAAATATAGGATGAGGTATGTTTAAGATAGTAAGAATCTGCATTAAAAACATTAAAATTTTCTATTTCTAAAAAAAATATTGCTTTCACTCACCCAGGCGAGTTAAACATGAGCAAAATGCTCGCCTGGGTGAGCAAACCCTTGCAGAATGCCACTAACATAGGGATGGAATCGAATTTCACTCTATTTCACCATTTCACCCAAATTCTTTGTTGTTTTCCCCGAATTCTACATTGATCTAACCCCACCATCTTTTCTCCCTTGCTGTGACCTCGCCTCCTTCTCCAAAACTTGCCCAAGCCACTGCCATTACACCATATTCCACACACCAACTCATTTCTTTTCAAGTAAGTACTCTCTTCCCTTTAATTTTGGTATAAAGGCTACCTATGGTTAGTATGCTTTTAATTTTCACTATAGGGTTTAATGTAGTAAATCAATTAGACATCACTTTTTAGCAATTTCTGTTTTCTTTTTGTGAATATTTTGTCATATTGTTGTTCTACTAGTTCTTCTCTGCAAATTGGTATATCATATGTGTATAGCCTTTTTCAAATTCATGTACCAAAATTTGTGCACACCAACTATTCGGTGAAATTCCTTAATGAAACAACCATGCTTTATTCCTTATTTTTTCATGAATTTTACTCCCTGCACATGTTAGAGAGCTTGAATGAATGCTAGGCTTCAGTAGTTCATGAGAAAAGACCTTTGTGCATGACTTTGAATTTCCATTAATGTCAAAACCATATCTTCAAAGTTTAAAGCACCTAAGTTGATTATGAAAACAATATGAATACCCACAATAACCAAGAGGGGATGAATTGGTTTAAACTTGTTGTTGAAGGATCTTAATCACTTTTAAACCAAGAATGCTTTTACTCAATCAAATAACTTAGTTCAAGAAACCAATAGCTCAAAATAGAACTTGTTGGGCAATGATAATGAAACCAAGAACCAATGAACAAGATGACTTGTAGAGATAGAGATAAAGAAAATCAACCCAAGCAATTTATACTGGTTCACTTCACAACAGAAGCTACATCCAATTTCTTCTAATCAACACTAGATTAGAGTTCCATTATTATAAATTTATGTTCTTACAAGTTTACAACAACCTCTCTTTGTCAACACTAGATAAAGAATAGAAATCTAAAACCCTATTGACTTCTAATGAACAATAACCAGAGACCACTACTCTGTTCTTTCTAGAGAACACTACTCTAGCCAAAGCTTCAAGAACCCACTTACAAGAGCATCAAATATCAGAAATTCCAAAATGACATTACAATCAAAGATTATGGAGAGAAACAACATGATGATCCAATGAATATGAATTACCAATCAAGGTTGAATAGTAGAAAACAAATTTCAGAACATGCTCTCCATTTAAACTCTTGAAATTTCTTGCCCAAAAGTCATTCAAAGCTCATGATGATTAAAGAGTGGGGCAAGGAATTAGTAAACCTATAAAATCACTTTCAAACTCTTAGAAGGCTTGTGTATGATCAGAAAATATGAAGTGTTCAAGTTAGAAAACAAGCCAAGCCTTCCTTCTATTTATAACAAAATTTTGTAACAACCTGTAGTTGATTACACGCTCCAAATAATCGATTAAATTGTCACTTAATCGATTAAAGTGTTCAAGGCACATTCTGGGATTCAATAACGAACAAAATAATTGATTAAACCGAGCTGTAATCGATTAAGTCAGAAAAGTGTTGTTTCAGAAAATAGCTTGTGTAATCAATTACGAATAATGGCAATTGATTAAAGCAGTAAAACAAGTTTTTACAAATGGCCTATGTAATCGATTACGAATAATGGTAATCGATTATCACAGCAAGGCACAAAATACATTTTACACTATGTAATCGATTACAAGAAATGTGTAATCGATTAAAACATTCACCAAACCCTTTTAGTTTCAAATATGAGCCATATAATCGATTAATCCAATGTGTAATCGATTAAAATGTTCATAAAAGCTTTTCCAGTTTTAAACATGAACTGAATAATCAATTAATCTGCTATGTAATCGATTAAAACAGTAAATTTATATTTTTCCAAAAACATTACTCAATTAAATCCTTTTTCAAATAGTGAGTAGCTTTGATGTTTTAATGAAAATCATTCAAGCATGTTAATGAGTATGTGAATGCAATGCAAGGATCAAAAGATTGTCTTCTCCTACACTTCATTTGAATTACAATCTTCAAGGCATGTGAAAAGCTCAAAACAATCTTCTAAGTCATAGGCTTCATTCTTCATGTTGCTCCCCTTAAGCTGGTGTTGATTGTTTTGTTTCAGTAATTAGTTCTTCCTTTTCTTTATCCATTGAATCATTAAGCTGGATAAACTCTTCCAAAGGACCTGCATTTACATCACACTTCTTTTCCTCCTTGGAGGGATTAGATTCATCACAAATCACATGTACAGATTCTTCCATGCACAAGGTTCTTTTATTAAAAACTCTATATGCTTTACTATGTAATTAATATCCAAGGAAAATGGCATCATCAGCTTTAACATCAAATTTTTCAAGTGATTCTTTACCATTATTTAAAACAAAACACTTGTAGCCAAATGTTCTCAAATGAGAAATGTTTGGTTTTCTACCTTTGTATAGTTCATAATAAGTTTTCTTCAAAATAGGCCTTATTAACAATCTATTCAAAGTGTAGCAGACTGTACTTACAGCATCAGCGCAAAAATGTTTAGGCAAATTTGTCTCATTAAGAAGAGTTCTTGCACCTTCTTCAAGGGATTTGTTTTTCCTCTCCACAACACCATTTTGTTGAGGTGTTCTTGGAGCTAAAAAATTGTGGTTTTTATTCCATTTTCTTCACAGAATTTATCAAAATGTTCATTTTGGAATTCTCCACCATGATCACTTCTTATTGAGATAATTTTGCTTCCCTTTTCATTTTGAGTAAGTTTGGCCAATTTTCTAAAAGCATTTGGATTTCAAAAACAGTGTCCATGTGAATCTAGAGTAATCATCTACAATGACAAGCCCATAGTAATTACCTCCTAAACTCATAGTTCTAGAAGGACCAAACAAATCTATGTGAAGTAATTCAAGGGGTCTTGAAGTGGAAACAACATTTTTACTTTGAAAAGAATTTTTTGTTTGTTTCCCTTTTGACAAGCATCACATAATTTGTCCTTTTCAAACTTGATTTTGGGTAAGCCAATAACTAAATCCTTTTTAATTAACTTGTTCATATGATGCATGTTAATGCGACTTGCCCTTCTATGCCATACCCAAGATTCATCAATTTTGCTTATTAGGCATGAAGTGTTGTGAAAGAATGCATGATATATGGAGAGTAAATAGATATTACCTTTTCTTTTACGCATGTGAATCACCTCACCACTTTATATCACATATCATGCAGCAATTGTCATTGAATAACACTTTGAACCCTTTATCACAGAGTTGGCTAATACTTAGGAGATTATGCTTCAAACCTTCCACATAAAGAACGTTTTTGATTTTGGTTTTGAAGTTGTCTCCTATATTGCCTTCTCCAATGATCTTCCCTCTGTTGTTATCTCCATAGGTGACAAATCCTCCATCTTTAAGAGTCAAATTTGTGAGCATTGACAGTCATATGCCTAGATCATCCACTATCAAGATACCATAATGAAGATCTTGCTCTTAGACATACCTGCAAAATTCAAATCAATTTATAGAGGAAGGTACCCAATTGAGATTGGGTCCATAGGGGTTAGCTACTTTCTTCTTCTTTTGCACCCAAATACAATCTCCATTAGGCACATAGAAGCTCCTAGCATAGCATTTAAAAGATGTATGTCCTTTCATCATACAATAGTTGCATGTTACATATTTTGATGAATTCCTCAAGTAAGCATTTTGATTGATCTTTGAGTTATTAAAATTCTTTTGATTTTTCTGTTTTGGTGGTATGTGATAACCCTAAGTCCCAGCGCGTATGGCGTAAGTCTGGGCGTGAACGGCGCTGCCTTCTGCAGAATTATTCTGCAGAACTGTGGCGCTCTTGTCACAAGGTTGGGCCGAATGGCGCCACAGCTTCTGGAGTGCGGCGCTGATGGCGCAGGAGTGGCGCTCCAAGCACCATGGTCTGTGGTGGTTGGCGCCTGGGGCGCCAGACCACCCAACAAAGCTGTTCTTCTTTCCAGTTGGCGTGAGTGGTGCCATTGTGGCGCGGTCAGCGCCAGAGTCTCTGGATATTGGCGCTCTTGGCGTGGGTTCTGGCGCTGGAGGCGCCATAGTCCCTGGATGATGGCGCTTTTGGCGCGGGAGTTGGCGCTCTTGGCGCCAGATGTTCTGGAGGTTGGCGCCCTGGGCGCGGGGTTGGCGCCGATGGCACCGTGGTCACTTGCAGCTAGCGCGATCAGCGCGGCAGCTCTGACAGGACCACTATAAAGGGGGGGATGTCGCGATTTCTGAGGAGAAAACCTTCTCTTCTCCTTCCTCCAGCCCCCTTCCTCCATTGTTGAAGCTCTAAGCTTCATTCCTTCATCATAGCTCACCAAAATACAGCCCTTAAACACCATTTGTGATGGAAATCACTTGTAGAGCTTGAATCCTTCCTCATTTCACATTCAAACCCACTCATTTTGAGAATCCCTTTCTCAAGGGAAGTTCGAAGAACTCGAGTTCGGCGAGGAACAGCGACGATTTGTGGTTATCCAAGCTAGGGGAAGTCGTCCTTGGGCCTTCGTTGTCATCGTTGAGGTAAGAAACTCGAGATTCACCGCTTGATTTATGAGTTGGGGTTTTGGGTGAATAGTGACCTACTTTTGATAGAGCTAGTTTTAGCCTTGGGTCCTGTTGAAACATGTGTTTAGAATGTTATGAGGATGTAGGATTAGCTCTTAAATGTGAGTTTGGTGAACTTTGTTTTCTTGGCTCTTGTGAAGCATGTTATTGATAGGCTGAGTTGCTTGGCTATGTGGTGGACATGTTAGGGCCTTGGTTTGTGGCTTAGATAGCCTTTAGAGGCTAGTGGAACGGTGTCTTGTGTGATGAGAGTACCATTCAAGCCATGTGTAAGCCTTGAGCCTTTGGGCTAGTGTGGAGCTTTGAGCTCTTGATATTGGCTGCACCGAGTCTTGTGAGGACTCAAGTGCCTTGTGGGCATGAGGTAGACCCTTGGGAGTCTATGCTATGGCTTGGATGGCTGAACTTTGATGAACCTTAGGTTAGATGACCTTATGGTTTGGAAAGGATTGTGATTCCTTTCATGTGAGCGGTTGTGAACCGTGTTATGTCTTGATGCCTTGTATGGCTGTATGGATGTTTGATACATGCTTGTATGTGCCTTGTTAGGACGTGACACCGCGGGTGTCAGTGGCGTGGGCCACAAAGCAAGGGAAGAACCGCAGAGCTCGGCTTTGCCAGGTAAGTTCTTGGACCCTTGGGGATGTTTACCACTTGCTTGTGCTCCACCATACTCCAAGGGAGTAGTGGTTACATTCATGATACATGCATTATTGGTTGTTGCATACTCATGATGATATATGCTTGTATCTGTGCTTGAGACATGTATGAAGCCTGTTATTAGATCTTCTGGCCAGTTAGATATATATGGACCTCCCTAGGAGTAGAGCGCACCTCCTAGTTTGGTTTGCTCATGGTTGATTAGATCCCGGGGTGATGATGATCCCCTAAGATCAAGAGATAGGTGTGTCCCACCGCGGTTGATTGCCTATTCTCGGAGGTACCATATACATGCGTCCATGCGTAAGGGGTAGCTCCCAATGGGATGGCAAGGGTGTGAATTCCGGTTTCACACTGAGGTTGGCGTTGACTCGGTCCGTCGTACATAGAGCTAGATACATTGATTGTATTGTTATGAGGGTCGGGAGGCCAGTGTGTTGTGATAATACAAAAAGGACACGAGTTTTTAATTAAAATCAATCAAGCACGAGAGAGTCACGAGATGCGTTACATTGGATGCACGCTCTTTGCCAACAAGAGTTCGACACATGTGAGTGTTGTTTACTTGGATGCATTTCGCGACTTGGAGCAATCTGGGGGTTTTGCTTGGGGAGCAGCTGCACTTGTCCACATGTACGAGAATTTGAACTATGCATGTCAGCACCATGGCAAACATCTTGCCAAATATATCACTCTGTTGCAGGTATTGACCGATTTGACATGGTATATTTTTATGTTTAGAATATTAATGTGTAATATATATGTATTGATTGTTGTGTATGTTTGTGTAATTGTAGTGTTGGATTTATGAGCATTTCCCGACTATTGGGAATGTGATTGCAAATGAAGAGTACTAGGAGATTCTTCCACATGCCTGCCAATGGAAGGATGTAAAGTCATTATCTTTGGCCACCTATTGTAAGCGATTGGATAGGTTGGCGAGAAATGACGTGTGTTGGACACCTTATGCCAGTCATCGTGGTTCTTGAGAGTTTTGGGTAATATCTCTATGTTTAGGAAAAATTAGATAGGGTCCATACGTTGTGTGCCACTAACCCCCGAGGGTGGTTCGACAGTTTGGATACGCCTAGGGGATTCTAGAATTTGAAGGCTCTACGACTACATCTGCTGAAGAGGTTGATCACAGATGGATGCATTTCTCACAGTACCTGGCAACCACTGAAGACTTGGTCACATTTCCTAGTGAGTTTGTTGGTGGGTATCTACAGTGGTTTTATCGGATATCTCACTCGTTCATGACTCCGCCAGCAGATGGTGATACCAGTAGACATCCACCCTTGGTTGACCCTGTTCCTCCTCCTTTTGTGGCAGCCTCTGACCATACTGACATCCCGCAACATGCGGTGGTATGATAGTCTTCACATTACCTCAATAAAATATAAAAACAATCATTCTCTAAATGGCCTCAATAAATAGATTGATGTCTGAACGACCTTTCAAGCTGTGTGCCAAAAGATAGGAGAGCGGCTGCAACATATGTTGGACATGAGGATGATAACAGCTGGGACTGATGCATACACCATTATAGAGCAGTGTATAACGTTAGCTCAAGTGTAACTGACGACGGAATACGCAGATAAAAGGACATTGAGCATGATTATACGTTGATTGTGTCACTGAACTGTTACACATTGTGTATTGCTTTTGTTGACTCTTTTATTTCCAAACTTGTGTTTTTTTCGATTTGACATTTATTAATGTAAAACATGTTGGTTCAAAGTAATTGTTTATCTCTACAATAATGAGGTCACACCAAAACACGTCATAAAGTCATAGTAGTATGTTGGGAAACCATTACACATATTCACTTTAGATTCACATACAAACAATAACCTAAATTGTCAATCATCTTGTAAATCAACATGTTGTGGGCGCAACATCATCAAATTAGTGTAGGCTTGCATTTGACTAATGTAAGGCGTCGGCCACTTCTTTGCTTGTTTGTGGCAATGTCTTGACCAAAACAACGCAATTGATGACATAGGAAATCCATCTCTCAAATAAATCTGTGACACAAACAAATGCATTAATATGTATAATAATCCTTATTTAGCTGTTAAACTATGAACAATAAGTATCATAAAATGGTCATTGTGATACCTGAACAAAATGATTCCCGTAGACGTGACCAATACATAGAATGCGATGAACACCAGTATCTGTAGGCGATATGCTTCTAAGAGGAAAAAGGTCATGCTTTGTTTGAGAGATAATGAAACAATGACGACATTATACCTGGATGCAATGACATAACTCATATCGATTATATCCATCCACTTATCCATGGTTACTGATAGAGTGATTTTAGTTAAATTTTTGTCTATCATTCTTAGCTTGTTTGACCTCTTTTGGACTTTTATTTTTCCATTCTAATTCAGTTTTTGGCCTAGGCAAGTAAGTGGGCTTAATTGCTAATTGTAGCGTATTTTTGGATTTTTGCTCACTTAACGTATCTGACTTGTGCAGGGCTTATAGAGTGCTACCGATATCCGAATGGAGAGTTTTAAGAGTCCTTGCAAAGATAACGAAAAGATCTACAAGTTTGATAGAAATATCCCGAGGCCAATTCTGTCATTTTGAGCTTCTAAGTTAGCACCTCTGCACTTGTAATTTTGGGCTGCGAATTTTATTTTCATGGTTGTAAATAGTAAATAATTAGATTGTTGGGTTTGTTTATGGCCCATTTTATTTTCAGAACTTAGTCACTAATATATTAGTGACTTTAGTGAAAACTTGGATAGAACACTTTACAATTCAATAAACCAGTTTTACATTTCTTTTCTTTAGTTTTTAGAATCAAAAGCTTGTTCTTCATTTTCTCTCATTTGTTCTTCATCTTCTTCATTTCCATCTTGCTATTCTTCCATTTTTCTGCACTCACTTCATGGGGCTTTCCTTGGTGATCATCATGGAAGGCTAAATCATTAATCAATCCAAGGATCTAACTCAAGCAAGAGAAGAATTGGAGTTCCGGGTTCGGTATTTTGAATTCTACTTGAATATTCACCTTCTTCTTCAATTTCTATTATGTTTTCATGATTATGAATGCGTTTAGGATTGAAAGTGAATTAGGATTATGGATTCATGTCTTAATTTCAAATGATAATCACAAGATTAATTGAATGATATTTCAGTTAGGGTTGTGGTTTCAATCAATTTAGGAGTAGGATCGATTGAAGTGCTTCTATTGAGATTGAATGAATGTTCATGTTAGAATCAACTTATAGGAATGATGATGATTCAAATAGCTTGGGTTGGTGAATTGGATTGATGCTTTCTAATCTGTTTTGCTTTACTCCTTGATAATCTTGTTAATTTCTGCATTGTTCTTTAATTTTAGTTTGTGTTCTTGCATGTTTTATTTTGCGCATACCAACTGTTTGACAAAATCCCCCCCTTATTATTACCAATGATTTGAAGCTAGAACCATATTGATCGTGTCTCTGAGTCGACCTAGGTTAATTCTGTGCTACAGAATTAGTTTAGTTAAATTGTTTTTGGTGTGTTCTATGTTTGTCTGTTTCAATTTTTGAGTCTATATGTTTTTGTTGTATGTTTCTGCTCTTTCTGTTTTGTGTTGTTTTTATTGAATTTAGGTACTTTTTCATGTTTTTCATAGGATTTCCAACTTGTATAAATTGTGAGAAATGTTAAAAAGTTAGTTGGATTGAGAGGTTTCATACTTGATGTGAATCATTGTTGCAATTGTTGAAGTGATAAGTAGGCTTGAGAAATAGAGTTTAAGATGAACCATGTGTGGTAGAATTATGCCTTGTGAGTTTTTGAGCCTTTGTGGATATGTTCTTTCATGTGTGATTTCACCCTTGTGCTAGATTACTCTATGTTTTACCTTGTCTCTTTTGACATTCCTTGTTGCACATGCTTTGATTGAGATGATTTAGGCCTTCTTTCTTTTAGCCACTAGCCAAATAAACCTATCATTTGTGTTGATATCCATTGTCACCCTCTTTGAGCCTCTAGTCTTTTCTTTCTTGTTTAGCTCATTAAAAACAAAGAAAAAAAATGGAAAACCATGTTATCCTAGCTTTAGGGAAAAAAGGGGATTTGGAATTGTTTTGGGAGTGGGTTTCAAACAAGTGTGGGGTGTTTGTCTTTTGTTTTGTTTTGAAAGAAAAGAAAAGAAAAAGAGAAAAGAAAGAGTTCAAATAGCAAAAGTCCAAAGAAAAGAGAAAAAAATTGTGTATAAAAAAAAAAGAAAAAATTGTGTATAAGCAAAGAAAAAGAAGTTCAAGCAAAGCCTTGTGAAATATGCAATAAAAGTTGTTATAGTTCATTTTCATTCTTGTAAATTCTTTTAAATTTCATCTTATTGCTTTTACCCTTCTTTTATCTTGTTGGTTTGTTCCCCATTGCCCCTCTTTTCTCTTAAGTTTTAGCCTAAATATCCTTTTCTTATCCTCCTTTTCCTAAGCCATTCATTACAAGCTAATAAAGTCCTTTTGATCTTTTGATGTACGTGTATTTCAAGTTGAATGAATGAGAGGCTTGTCAATACTTGGATGTGCTAGTTACATGTGGTGTTTGAGTGTAAATACAAGTCATACACATTATATGAGTTGAGTGCCACCCCTTTGAGAGGATTCTATCACCTTGGTGCATTCTTAATTCTAAGCTTGGCTACTTTTTCACTTTGCACTTTGTGGTCATGTTTTCATAGATTGTTGTCACCTCAACATTATTCTTCTATCTTTCCATCTCTCTCACTTTTGAGCATTGTTGTGATTCATTGAAAAATATGTGTGCCTTGTTCATACCCCTTCTTTAAATTTTTGGTCTACTTTAGTTTGAATTTTTCTCTTAGTCTTTCTTTTAGTTTTGCCCAGGAGTGCAAATGTTCAAGTGTGGGGTATTTTGATAGAGTGATTTTAGTTAAATTTTTGTCAATCATTCTTAGCTTGTTTGACCTCTTTTGGACTTTTATTTTTCCATTCTAATTCAGTTTTTGGCCTAGGGAAGTAAGTGGGCTTAATTGCTAATTGCAGCGTATTTTCGGATTTTTGCTCACTTAACGTATCTGACTTGTGCAGGGCCTATAGAGTGCTACCACTCTCCGAATGGAGCTTTTTAGGAGTCCCTGGAAAGATAACGAAAAGATCTACAAGTTTTCTAGAAATAGCCCGAGGCCATTTCTATCATTTTGAGGGTCATTTTGAGCTTCTAAGTTAGCACCTCTGCACTTGTAATTTTGGGCTGCGAATTTTATTTTCATGGTTGTAAATAGTAAATAATTAGATTGTTGGGTTTGTTTATGGCCCATTTTATTTTCAGAACTTAGTCACTAATATATTAGTGACTTTAGTGAAAACTTGGATAGAACACTTTACAATTCAATAAACCAGTTTTACATTTCTTTTCTTTAGTTTTTAGAATCAAAAGCTTGTTCTTCATTTTCTCTCATTTGTTCTTCATCTTCTTCATTTCCATCTTGCTATTCTTCCATTTTTCTGCACTCACTTCATGGGGCTTTCCTTGGTGATCATCATGGAAGGCTAAATCATTAATCAATCCAAGGATCTAACTCAAGCAAGAGAAGAATTGGAGTTTCGGTTCGGTATTTCGAATTCTACTTGAATATTCACGTTCTTCTTCAATTTCTATTATGTTTTCATGATTATGAATGCGTTTAGGATTGAAAGTGAATTAGGATTATAGATTCATGTCTTAATTTCAAATGAAAATCACAAGATTAATTGAATGATATTTCAGTTAGGGTTGTGATTTCAATCAATTTAGGAGTAGGATCGATTGAAGTGCTTCTATTGAGATTGAGTGAATGTTCATGTTAGAATCAACTTATAGGAATGATGATGATTCAAATAGCTTGGGTTGGTGAATTGGATTGATGCTTTCTAATCTGTTTTGCTTTACTCCTTGATAATCTTATTAATTTCTGCATTGTTCTTTAATTTTAGTTTGTGTTCTTGCATGTTTTATTTTGCGCATACCAACTGTTTGACAAAATCCCTCCTTATTATTACCAATGATTTGAAGCTAGAACTATATTGATCGTGTCTCTGAATCGACCTAGGTTAACTCTGTGCTTCAGAATTAACTTAGTTAAATTGTTTTTGGTGCGTCTCGACAAAGCAATATCAATTACCTGCATGTACAAAGTTGTATCATCAATATTGACGATAAATGTTCCAGAAAATTGCTAGTGTTTGGGGAATTTATTCCTAACCCATCAACAAGTAAGGAACGCTTTAACTGCTCATATCTATCTAACCCATCTAACAAGGCAATATACTCATCAGACCATTGCGCAAGTTCTTTATGTAAATGGCTGCGCAACAGTGACCATGATTCTTCACCATAACCTAATAAAGCAGCAATTACAGGAAATCCACAATTACCATCGGCTTTGACATCAACAATGTTTAAAATGAAATCACGTAGTGTTGGATGAAATCGATCCAACATTGGCATCTTCTTGTTCGACTTTGTTTGTCCAGATGATGATGAGGATCATTTTTGTGTTGAACAACTCATATTTTGGGAATGTAATGCATCAACATACTCAAAGTATGACAGGTCCCTTTTGGTTGTCCATTGGTGTTTGCTGAGCTGTTTTTTGGAGCACCTTTTGTTTTCACCTTTTCATTAGAAGGACACATTGATGTTTGATCAGGAAACGCAAGTTCCTCTAATTTACTCTTCAGGTTGACTTTACCACACATGTCAAGAATCTCAAACCGCTTGGAAATGGCATCCATATATTCTATTATGTGAACTTCACACTCATCTAGACCTTGGTCTGAAAAACTTAACCTCTGCCAAAACATATGTACAGTGTTAAGCGGTATACTGCCAACAACACACCCAGCTAGCTCACATGCACAAGGCAAACCATGCGTTGTTCTCATAACACAACCATAGTGAAAAGTATCAATGCCTGCATATTTCACTCGCTCAAACTCAGCAGCAATTTGGTTTAAGGCATACCTCGACACCATGCCGATAAACAATTTTACTAAGCTAATTCTGTAGCACAGAGCTAACTAGGTCGACTCAGAGACACGATCAATATGGTTCTAGCTTCAAATCATTGGTAATAATAAGGGGGGATTTTTGTCGAACAGTTGGTATGCGTAAAGTAAAACATGCAAGAACACAAACTAAAATTAAAGAACAATGCAAAAATTAACAAGATTATCAAGGAGTAAAGTAAAACAAATTAGAAAGCATCAATCTAATTGACCAACCCAAGCTTTTCGAATCATCATCATTCTCATAAATTGATTCTATCATGAACATTCATTCAATCTCAATAGAAGCAGCTCAAGTGACTCTACTCCTAAATTAATTGAAACCACAACCCTAACTAAAATATCATTCAATTAATCTTGTGATTATCATTCGAAATTAGGACATGAATCCATAATCCTAACTCGCTTTCAATCCTAAATGCAGTCATAATCATGAAACATAATAGAAATTGAAGAAGAAGGTGAACATTCAAGTAGAATTTGAAATACCAAACCGGAACTCCAATTCTTCTCTTACTTGAGTTAGATCCTTGGATTGATTAATGATTTAGCCTTCCATGATGATCACCAAGGAAAGCCCCATGAAATGAGTGTAGTAAAATAGAAGGATAGCAAGATGAAAATGAAGAAGATGAAGAACAATGAAGAACAAATGAGAGAAAATAAAGAACAAGAGTTTGATCCTAAAAACTAAAAGAAAGAAAAATAAAAACTGTTTTTTTATTGAATGTAATAGTGTTGTCCAAGTTTCACTAAAGTCACTAATATAAATAGTGACTAAGTTCTGAAAATAGAATGGGCCATAAACAAACCCAACAATCTAATTATTTACTATTTACAACCATGAAAATCAAATTCGCAACCCAAAATTACAAGTGCAGAGGTGTTAACTTCGAAGCTCAAAATGACTCTCAAAATGGCAGAATTGGCCTCAGGCTAACTTCGGAGATTGGTAGCACTCTATAGGCCCTGCACAAGTCAGATACGTTAAGTGAGCAAAAAATCCGAAAATACACTACAATTAGCAATTAAGCCCACTTACTTGCCTAGGCCAAAAACTGAAGTAAACCAAAAATTTAGCGAAAAGGTATGAACAAGGCACATATATTTTTCAATGGATCACAACAATGCTCAAAAGTGAGAGATGGAAAGATCGAAGAATAAAATTGAGGTAACAAACAATCCATGAAAACATGATCACAAAGTGCCAAGTGAAAAAGTAGTCAAGTTTAGAATCAAGAATGCACCAAGGTGATAGAATTTTCTCAAAGGGTGACACTCAACCTCACATGATGTGTATGGCTTGTATTTACACTCAAACACCACATGCAACTAGCACATCCAAGCATTGGCAAACCTCTCATTCATTCAACTTGAAATACACATGCATCAAAAGATCAAAAGGACTTTATTAGCTTGTAATGAATGGCTTAGGAAAAGGTGGATAAGAAAAAGATATTTAGGCTAAAACTTAAGAGAAAAGAGGGCAATGGGGAGCAAGCCAACAAGATAAAAGAAGGGTAGAAGCAATAAGATGAAATTTAAAAGAATTTACAAGAATGAAAATGAACTATAACAACTTTTATTGCATATTTCTTTTTCTTTGCTTATACACAAATTTTTTTTCTTTCTTTTTTTTTATACACAATTTTTTTTCTCTTTTCTTTGAACTTTTGCTATTTAAACTCTTTCTTTTCTCTTTTTCTTTTCTTTTCTTTCAAAACAAAACAAAAGACAAACACCCCACACTTGTTTGAAACCCACTCCCAAAATATTTCCAAAGCCCTTTTTTTCCCTAAAGCTAGGATAACATGGTTTTCCATTTTTTTTTTTGTTTTTAATGGGCTAAACAAGAAAGAAAAGGTTAGAGGCTCAAAGAGGGTGACAATGGGTATCAACACAAGGATAGGTTTATTTGACTAGTGGCTAAAAGAAGGAAGGCCTAAATCATCTCAATCAAAGCATGTGTAACAAGGAATGTCAAAAGAGGCAAGGCAAAACATAGAGTAATCTAGCACAAGGGTGAAATCACACATGAAAGAACATATCCACAAAGGCTCAAAAACTCACAAGGCATAATTCTACCACACATGGTTCATCTTAAACTCTATTTCTTAAGCCTACTTATCACTTCAACAATTGAAACAATGATTCACATCAAGTATGAAACCTCTTAATCCAACCAACTTTTTAACATTTCTCACAATTTATGCAAATTGGAAATCCTATGGAAAACATGAAAAAGTGCCTAAATTCAATAAAAACATCAACAAAACAGAAACAGCAGAAACAGACAACAAAAACATACAGACTCAAAAATTAAAATAGACAAACAGAAAACAGAAAACAACAAACACTGACAAACAGACAGAAAACAACAAAAGAAACAGATTTTTAAGATCCTTCACCCCCCACTTGAAATGCACATTGTCCTCAATGTAAGCATGCAAAGAAATGCAAACAAAGAGACAACAAATAAAAGGAGGGAAAAGGAAACTCCCAAAGTGTCGTTCAAGGCACATCCCAAACATAATTTTCTTGATGCATGCAGATGGGAGGATCAATTCCAAGAAGATCAGCAAATGTCCATCCAGTGGCCTTTTTGTGGCCTCTCAAAACATGCATCAAATTCTCTTCAAGCTCCATTGACAGGCTATTAGATATGATGACTGGAAGCTTCTGAGCACCATCTAAATATGCATACTTGAGGTGCTTAGGTGGTGACTTTAGCTCCAGGGAAGGTGGTTGAATAGTGGAAGGTAAGGAAAGAGTAGAGACTGAGGGAAATGGGATAGTATGCTCAGATCCTGTATTTGTACCTGCAACACAATCAAAGTAAAGTGCAGAGGAATCTCCGCACAAATACTACACACAACAACAGACTCATCACAGGCACAATTACAAGAACTAAAATCAAAGTTAGCAAATTCAGAAGAAAAATCGGAAAGCAAATCAGAAATATCTACACTGTTGATGTGTTGCAAACACATCTTAGTTTTAGGATAGTTTTAGGTTATATTTCAATTAAATCATTAGGAATTAGATTAGAATAAGTTAGTTTGTCATTTATATTTTATTATATCTCATTTTATTACCAAAGTGAGTTTTCAGGGCCAAAAAGAGGAGATTCAGGCCAAAAGAAGACGAAAAGCCAGTTGAAGGTCTCGCGCGGATCGCGTCATATCCTGTGCGAGCCATGCCATAAGCAAAATGCCAAGCCCCATCTCGAAGACTCCACACGATCCGCGAGGAAGCGACGCTACCAGCATCATCTATTCGAATGCCTCGCGTGGACCGTGCCAATTCTCGCGCGACTCGCGCCCCAGGGCCCGGAGATAGTTTTGATTCGTGCTAGCCGCGCGATTAGTGCAGATTCCAGCGCTATCAGCGCCATGATTTTGAACTAGCTGCTCGAGCAGTGCGAGTCCCGCGCCATCAGCGCGGCGGAGACGCAGTTTCCTGATTTAAAAAAGATTGAGTTCGAAATTGGCACAAAACAGGGGCTTGGTTACTCTAATTAAACCATTCTATAAATACAAGGCTTTTGGATTGAATCTAAGACACCTACACACCTCTCCACACTTCCATACATCATTCTAAACCCTTGGAAGTCAAGAATCAAGGCTAACGAGGCGGTTTGTTACAAACTCCTCCTCAGGGCACTCTTTCTCTTCAATTGTTGTTCCACCTTAGAAGCTTGATGTACTAAGTCCTCCAACTCCACATAATTTTGTAACTCCACAACATCCCTTATATCACTATTTAGCCCATGTAGAAAACGAGCCATAGTAGCCTGCCGATCCTCCATAACATTAGCTCTAATCATGGAAATCTCCATCTCCTTGTAATACTTATCAACACTTCTATTACCTTGTGTGAGTCTTTGGAGCTTGTTATGAAGGTCTCTTTCATAATGAGAAGGAACAAACCTTCCTCTCATCAACCTCTTCATTTCTTCCCAACTATCCACCATGGGTTCTTCATAACTCACCCTCTCCCTTTGTAATTTGTTCCACCAGATGAGGGCATAGTCAGTGAATTCCATGGCTGCCACCTTCATCTTTTTATACTCAATGTACTTGCGGCATGCAAATAGTTGCTCAATTTTCATTCCCACTCCAAATATGCTTCTAGATCACTCTTTCCTTGAAAAGTGGGTATGTTCAACTTTATTCCTTCAATTTTGTCCTCTCTAGCATCCCCCTAATTATTTCTCCATCTTCTCCTTCTATCTCCACCATCATCACCATTTCCTTGATTTTCTAGTTATCAATTCTTCCATACAGCTCCTCAGTATGTTCTGTCAACATTCTTTGTATTTGGGGTGTAATGGCATCAATCAGTAATCTATTGTCTCCCCCTAGAGGAGGGGTACCGTCACCACCTGTACCTGCCATATTTCAAGTAAAGAACCAAAAAAGTGAAGTAACAGGACCTCACCACTCTTCTCACATGTTTATACTCAAAGATGTACCACTCATGTATAAAGATCTCTTTTATGGCTTTTTCTCTAATGTTTCACTCTTTGCCTTTTACCACTCTTTCCCTAACTTAAAGTTCTTACTTGAACCAAAACAATCTATAATCAAGAAGTACTTCAAAGGTAGCAATCACAGAGCTTAAACAAAATTCTAGCACCAACAAATGCAAAGAGGTAGTAAAGAACAATTTCACTACCAACAAACAAGCAAGACAAACTTTAATTTTATGGAAAAATAGTGATTAGAGAAGACAATTTACACTTAGGAATTTTATCAAACAAGTGGGGTGCAACGAAAATAATGAACACAATTGATGTAATTCTTTTTTTTTTAACTTCTTTTGCTACATAATTTTTTTTGTTTCTTTTTTTTATATACTTAAAATGCTTCTACTAATAATGAAATGTGTGATTTTGTAATGAAGCTTTGAAGTTGCAGCAAATGAGAATGAAACTTAACTAAAATTCCCAACAAAACAAGCAAATATTTAACACTCAACAGAAACTTAGCCCAATTCACATGGATTGAAAAGATTAAAGTTTATGAACAATGATGAACATGGGAAGAACTCCAAGAACACAAATGCAGAACTGTATCAACTGAACAAGACTTGAAGAAAATGACAAACTAGGAAATTGAAATACTAAATAACGACCAATCACAAGGCTGTAACAGAATTGCACAATTCAAATTGAGCAAACAGAATTTAGGGGTTTAGGGTTACCCAAAAATGCAGAACTTGATGGATGAACTCAACCTTATTTCCAACCCTAGAACCTTGCTCTGAATACCAAATGATGTGAACCCCCTACCATGATTCAATTTCGGACCAATTCTAAGTTGAAATTTGCACACCAGTTGAGCCACAATCGTATTTTTAACTTTTATACATTTCTCATCCTATAGAACTCATATTGGAACGATTCCAAAATGAGAGGTGAAAGAGGACATTTTGAAATGCAATTTTGGCTCAAGAAATACTGAAAAAGGATAAGTAAAATAAGAATTATGCAAATAAGAAATTTGGACAAAATTACAGAATTAGTAATGCAGAAATTAAACAAGCAAACAGAAAATGTGAAAAAGGAAGCATATAGGCGCCACAAATAATGACGTTTGATAAGCCTTGAGGATCGCCACAAGAATGGAGCAATTCTTGATAAGATCAAATGGTTCAAGGAAGAACCCTAGCAGAGAAAATTCTCAAGCTTCAATTATAAAATCCAACAGAAAAGTCCCTGTCTATTCACTTTAGAATTGATTTATACAAATTAGTTCTCATGCATTAGGTAGAAAATAAAAGAAAAATAAAATCTCAACATTGTAAGAATAACTAAAATGCCTTAGTGGTTAAGTGAGGCATAACTAAGCTTAAGGTCCAAGTCTCAAAACCAGCTGCAACACTTTATTACTATTGAATGCCTAAGTCAATAATTGTTTTCTATTATCACTCCAAGCAAGCAATACATGTGACTAGTAATCCACACATGCAGACCTTTAGATGGTTGGTCCTCTCATGCAATTGGATTGCCCTCAGATTAGCCATTATATGTTGCAAAGATTCTTGGGTCTTTTTAGCTCTTACTTTTATCATGGGCCCTCCTATGCCTTGTATTGAGTCTTGGTCTTTGATGTCCTCATCACTTTGCCAAAGTCAAAACCATTAGCATACAAGTCCTTCACAAACTCAAAACCAAGCAATTTAGTTTTCAAAGAAGTAAGCAATGCACACCTTCTAGGCAAAGCATCAACCACTATGTTCTCATTACCATTCTTGTATTTGATCACAAAAGGAAACATCTCAATGAATTCCAACCACTTGGCATGTCTCCTTTGAAGCTTACCTTGAGATTTTAGAAACATCAAGCTTTGATGGTCAGAATGAATAATGAATTCCCTTGGCCACAAATAGTATTGCCATGTCTACAAAGCTCTGACCAAAGCATACAACTATTTTTTGTATGTGAAATAATTCAATGCTTCCCCATGAAGCTTTTCACTAAAGTATGCAACTGGTTAGAGTCCCGCATTGATACATCCACTATTCCAACACCAGAAGCATCACATTCAATTTCAAAAGCTTTATCAAAATTAGACAAACAAAGCATAGCATTGGTCAGCTTATCTTTCAATAAATTAAAAGTTTTCTCATGCACATCAGTCCACTTGAACACCACATTCTTTTTGACAAGTTCATTTAAAGGTGTAGCAAGTGAACTAAAATTCTTCCAGATCTTCTATAAAAACTTGCTAGACCATGAAAACTTCATACCTCATAGCATTCTTAGGTATAGGTCATTCCCTGATAACCTTTACCTTTTCTTCACCCACACTTATTCCTTTTCAGCTAATGTCAAAACCCAAGAACACAACAGAATCAAGGCAAAAAGAACACTTTTTAAGATTTTTATTTTCACTCAAAACATTAAGAACAACATGTAAATGATCAACATGTTCATCTAATGTTTTGCTTTAGATCAAAATACACCACAATGAATTTCCTAATGAAAATACGCAAAACATAGTTCATTAACCTCATGAAGGTACTAAGTGCATTAGTTAAACCAAATGGCATCACCAATCACTTATATAAATCATATTTTATTTTAAAAGTTGTTTTTTCCATTCATCACCTTCTTTCATGTGGATTTGATAGTATCCACTCTTCAAATCTATTTTAGAAAACACATACGAACCATGCAATTCATCAAGCATATCATCCAATCTAGGGATAGGATATCTATACTTTACAGTGGTTTTATTTATGGCTCGAAAGTCTATACACATGCGCCATGTCCCATCTTTCTTTGGAACCAAGATCACAGGAATAGAACACGGGCTAAGACTTTCCCTTACAAATCCTTTTTGCAAGAACTCATGAACTTTCCTTTGAATCTCCTTTGCTTCTTCTAGACTTAACTTATAGGCTGGCTTGTTTGGAAGTGAAGCACCAGGAATGAAGTCAATTTGATGCTCAATACCTCTTAAAGGAGATAATCCATATGGAATTTCTTCTGGAAAAACATCAACAAATTCCAGTAACAAGGAAACAACCTCAAAAGGAAAATTAAGATCATTAGTGAAATAAACATCCTTGTACATAAGTACTAGTAGCTGGTCTCTAGCCATCAAAGCACTCTCAACCTCTCTTTTCTTTGCAAATGCACTCACTTTCTTATTTTTCTCTTCTTTATCTTCTTTTTTATATTCTTTTCTTTCTTTTGTTCACTCTCATTTTTCTTTTCTCTCTTTTTCTTGAATTCTCAATCATTCTTCTCTCAACTTACACTCTCTTACAATTCTGATATGATCGACATAGGCCTCAACAAGCTGAAGAGGTGTTAACACAATGGTGCGATTGGTCAAAACAAGAGCATATCTATTTTTGTAACCAGCATGAGTAACCTTTCTATCAAATTGCCATAGATGATCCAGAAGTATATGCCCAACATGCATAGGTACCACATCGCAAAGAACTTCCTTATATTTACCAATGGAAAAAAGAAACCAACACTTGCTTGGTTACCCTTATGTCTCCACAATCATTCAGCCACTGAAGTCTATATGGATTAGGGTGCTTTAATGTGGACAAACCCAATTTCTCAACCAACAAGGTGCTAGCAACATTAGTACAACTTCCACCACTATGAATGATCAAATTGCATACCTTGTTTTTTATATGGCATCTTTTATGAAAAATATGCTCACATTGCTCCTCATCACCTCCTACCTTAGGCTCCATGTTAAGAGCATGCCTAGTAACAAGCACATCTCCATTTATAGGTTCAACGACATCAACATCACTGCAATCCTTCAATGGTGGCATTTCATCATCACTTGAGCTCTTACTCTCTATGTCTCCATTATCCAACAATATCATGTCTCTTTCATTCGGACATTGAGAAGCAATATGTCCAACTCCTTGACATCTGAAACATTTGATATCACAAGATCTAGAAGATGAATTAATTCCCATTTTACATTTAGGTGCAACAAATGAATTTTTGGACTTAGCTTCATTTTTTGACTTTGTCATAAATTTGTTGTTTTGCCAATTTGACTTCCATGAAGAAATGAAGGCAAATTTGGAAGTACTATTAGCTTTCAATTGCCTCTCCGCTTGAATAGATTTGAGCAACAAGTCCTCCATCTCCACATAATGCTGCAATTTTACCACATCAGTTATCTCCTTCTTTAGACCTCCAATGAATCTGGCCATAGTTGTCTCGCAGTCTTTTTCAACATTGGCTCTAACCATGGCTATTTCCATCTCCTTATAGTAGTCATCCACACTCATGGAACCCTGAGTTAGAGTTTGCAATTTCCTGTGCAAATCCCTATGATAGTGGCTAGGTACAAATCTCCTTCTCATGATAGTCTTCATCTCCTCCAATCTACTAATAGGTGATAGAGGACTATCCAAAGAGCATCAAGTTCTAGAAGCACTCCATAAATTGAAGTTTCCAATGACAATGTCCAAAACAAAGCTTCTACAAAAAGAGATGACCAAGAGAATCATGGCTGGACTATTTAACAAAGGCAAAGATGGAGGAAGACACAAGGAGCTTTGGAGCACCTTAAAGATTGTAGGAGAGCTCGCTTAGCGCGAATATCGCGCTTAGCAGAATTTCTTTCGTAGCTTTCGTAATTTTCCTATTTTTAGTAATTTTCGTATTGTCATAATTTAGTAATTTCTTATTTGTGTAATGGTCCTCAATGTGGACTTAAATAGGCCAAAACTATGAGTTTTTAGGTTTTATTAGAGGCTTAACTCTATAAGTACTCAAACATTGCTATTTCTGAATAACTTTTGATTGAATAATATTAAGCATTTGCTTGAATTGAGAGCTTAGTCTTTTCTTGGTTCGTAGCTGAACCCAAATTGATTCTTATCAAGGAAGCTTTCCTTTGTGGCAAATCTTCCTCAAGTTATCGTTCCAACATGGACCGTGGCATTATTCATACCATCTTCTTTATCTTCCCCACCTTTTATCTGCAAGTTCTACCATCTATCATTAATATCTTGAAATTGGCCTCTGAAAATGATCCAATCCAAACAATCATGCCTTGGTAGTTATCATGTAGTAATCAGAGCTAGAATCCAGAGAGCAATTTTCGTTTTCTTTATTTAATTTTTTTCTTTAAAATTTTTTTTAAAAAAATCAGATTTGAATATCCTATCTTTTTCTTGAATTATCCTATCTTATCCTATCTTTTTGTCTTCAAAAGATATTCAAAGTTTCTGGTACCAAAGGGCAAAATACGAAGGACTAAAGAGAAAATATTCAAAAAAATATTTTGGGGTCAAAATGAAAATATAAAAAAAATGAGGATCCAAATATAAAAAAATGAAAAAAAAAAAGCTATAGTACAAATTTTACAGCTCTTTTTGGTGTATTCTTATTATTACTTTTTGCGTAATTGCAATAGTTTTATACTTAGCCATATTTAGTTTTTTTCCTAATTGTCTTTTTTTAGCTTTTATTGTTTTTCTTCTAAATTTTCAAGGTTTTGTCTTAGAGTTTTCTTTCTTCCTTGACCTCTTAAGTTGAGTTTGGATTTGTTTCATCTTTCACTTTGGTTACTCCTTGAATTGAAATCTTTGGTTGATTTCAAGGACTGAAGAAGAGTTAGTGAGTGGAAAAAGACAAGAGTGGACCTTATAGAAAAAGTCTTACGAGTGTGAAACACGAGTGTTGAAGAGTGTAAGCACTTAGTGAGTGGTAAGGTCCAATATATTATTCATTTTACTAACATTTTTCTTGTAGCAATGGTGTCCGAAAGTGATAGTGAAGGCTACAATGGCTAGATTTTTGAATGGTTTGAATAGGGACATTCAAGATGTTGTAGAGCTTCAAAGCTACAACACCTTGGATGAACTTATACATAGGGCTGTGAAAGTGGAGCAACGATTGAAGAGAAAACAAGCCTATGAGAAGTCTTCATATGGTTATTCATATTGGAAGGATAAAGACACTTCCAATTATGAGGGTTCTTCTTCATAACATATTGAAAGGAAGTCTTCAAGAGGTAATCCTACTTCTCCTACTCAACACCCTTCCAACAAATCTAGTTCAAGTAAATGTTTTAAATGTTTGGACTTAAGGGTCATATTGCATCCCAATGTCCAAACAAAAGGACCATGATTGTGTTGGAGAATGATGAGGTGAGTAGTGAGTCATCTGAAAACTACCATAGTTCCTCTAGTGAAGGGGAGAATGATGGTTTTCTTCACCCGAAAGAGGAAGATCTTTTGATGGTAAGAAGACTCATGGGAAGCTTGTGCAAAGATCAAGATGATACACAAAGAGAAAACATTTTTCATTCCAGATGCTTGGTGAATGGAAAGGTTTGTTCTATTATCATTGATGGAGGAAATTGTAACAATGTTGCAAGCATTAGATTAGTGGAGATGCTTGGTTTAAAAACCACCCCTCATGCTAAGCCTTATAAATTACAATGGTTGAGTGACAATGGTAAGTTGGTTGTGGATAAGCAAGTGTTGCTTACATTCTCCATTGGAAAATATGTTGATGACGTGCTTTGTGATATGGTTCCCATGGAAGCTGGTCATGTTTTGCTTGGTAGACCATGACAATATGATCGAGATATCCATAATGGGGTCACCAATATATATTCTTTCTTACATAAAGGTAAAAATGTAGTTCTCTCACTGTTGTCTCCAAGTGAGGTGTGTGAGGATAAAATAAAAATGAGATTGAAAAGAGAAAAAGAAAAGAAAATCAAAAAGAAAAAAGTCTTTTGAAAGAGAAAAGTCGAAAAGATAAAGATGGCAAAAAGAGTGGAAAGAAAGAACAAAAGAAAATAGAAAGAAAGAGTGAAAAATAATTAGTGACAAAAGAGAATTTGTTCATTAAACCTAAGGAGGTAAAAAGAGTGATGCTTACTAGACAACAAATGTATTTACTCATTCTAAATTATATATGCTTGTCTCCTAGTGTCCTTGAGTTGCCTCAAGGTTTTTATACACTTTTATAGGAGTTTGAGGATGTCTTTCCACAAGACATACCCCACGGCTTGCCTCCTTTAAGAGGAATTGAGAATCAAATTGATCTTGTTTCGGGAACTTCACTTCCTAATAGGGCTGCCTATAGGATTAATCCATAAGAGACCAAGGAGATTCAAAAGCATGTCGGAGAGTTGATGCAAAAAGGATGGGTGAAGGAAAGCTTGAGCCCATGTACAATGCCGGTCATCCTAGTCCCCAAGAAATATAGCACATGGAGGATGTGCACGGATTGTAGACCCATCAACAACATTGTCGTAAGGTATCAACATCCTAATCCTAGACTTGATGACAGGGTAACCAACTCTACCACTTTTTTCTCTCCTTTTGAGGTCTTTTATGGTCTTAACCATTATTCCCTATTAATTTAATCTCCTTACCTAGTGATTCTTCTATTTTGAGTAAGAATGGGCTTTCTAGAGCCACTTTTGTTAGGAATCTCCATGGAAGGTTGCGAAATCAAATTAAGAGGAAGATGGAGCCATATGCATGACATGCCAACAAGGGGTGATGATTCTTTCAAGATCCTTGAGAGGATTAATGACAACGCCTACATGATTCACTTGCCAAGTGAGTATAGGGTGAGTTTTAGTTTTACTGTCACCGATCTTTCTTCTTATGATATAGGTGTTTCGATCCGAGGACGAATTCTTTTCAAGAAGGAGGGGATGCTAGAGGACTATCCAAAGAGCATGAAGCTCTAGAATCACTCCATAAATTGAAGGTTCCAATGACAATGTCCAAAACCAAACTTCTACAAAAAGAGATGACCAAGAGAATCATGGTTGGACTATTTAACAAGGGCAAGGATGGAGGAAGACACAAGGAGCTTTAGAGCACCTTGAAGATTGTAGGAGAGCTCGCTTAGCGTGAATATCGCGCTTAACGGAATTCCTTTCGTAGCTTTCGTAATTTTCGTATTGTCGTTATTTAGTAATTTCTTATTTGTGTAATGGGCCTCAATGTGGACTTAAATAGGCCTAAACTATGTGTTTTTAGGTTTTATTAGAGGCTTAACTCTATAAGTACTCAAACATTGCAAGTTTTGAATAACTTTTGATTGAATAATATCATTTGCTTGAATTGAGAGCTTAGCCTCTTCTTGGTTCTTGGCTGAACCTAAATTGATTCTTATTAAGAAAGCTTTCTTTTGTGGCGAATCCTCCTCAACTTATCGTTCCAATATGGACCGTGGCGTTATTCATATCATCTTCTTTATCTTTCCACCTTTTATCTGTAAGTTCTACTATCTATCATTAATATCTTGAAATTGGTCTCTGGAAACGATCCAATCCAAACATTCATGCCTTGGTAGTCATCAATAGGCCTTTCACCATTCCTGCACCTACTAGTCACAAGTTGATCCCACCAAAATTAGCATAATTGTTGAATTCGACAACAACTAGTTTAACTTTTTTTTCCTCAGAATAATTATGGCAATCAAACACATGTTCAACCTTTCTCTTCCACTCCAAATACAACTCGGTATCGTTTTTACTTTGAAATGTAGGGATTGCCATCTTAATTCTCCCCAAATGATTATCTCTTCTTGGTTCTCCTGTTCGCCTTCTTCCATGACTTCTTGCATCTAATTACTCCTCGTCATCTTGTTCTTCTGAAGTTGATTGTCTACGACTTCTAGATCTGGATGAAGATTGTAAAATATCCAATCTCAAGTTTAAAGCTTGAAATTGTTCATTAACAGATTTCACAAACAACTTGAGATCCATTCCTTCTTCTCCACTCATGATTAAAATTGCTACAAGAATTGTGTTAGAAGTGATCGTAAATGGACAAATAAATATCCTCACACAAACATTTTCTCACATGTTTACACTCAATAAATGTTTTTCACTCGTGTTTCACTATTTTTGGCGTTTTCCCTCTAATAATCTCACCACTCTTGCCTTTTACCACTCTACTTCTCCTTATGAACTCTTAAGTAAGAAACTTTGGGGTTGTTTATACACGACAAGACACAACAAGGGATCAATGAGAACTTTAGTGAATAAGAACAAATAAGGGACAAGGAACAAGGGATTTAAGAAAAATGTTTGTTTTTTTAAGGAGAATGAAACCAAAGGAAGATTGATAGAACATGAAGAAAATAAGACCAATAGTCACACTTTGGCTTTTTTTTTGGATTTTATTTCCAAATTGTAAACAAGTGTAAAAATGCTTAGATTTTTTTTTCTTTTTTTCTACTTTCTTTTTTTCCTCAAGTTTTTTTTGCATGATTTTTTTATAATATATATAAAAAGAGAAGACAAAAAGATATTGGTACTAGATAGAATTCAGAAAAGATAGACTCAAAGAAATAGCACAAAGAAAGATGAAACAATAATATAGAGTTATACAAAAGGGAAAGAACAAACAAAGGAGGAAACACACAAAAAGCAAGAAAACACAAAGGATTAGATAACACCTGATTTCAAGAGTCAGAACTCAAATACCAAATGATAAGAGAACACTTAGGATCATCTTAAAAATAGGTATAAAAAGAAAAGAAATTAACCCTAGACCTGTCGGTAGAACCAAAGTTATTAAAGGAGCGTGACCTTAACCACGATTTGCCGATAAAATCAATACTATCGAGTTCTTAACCAGGAACAAAGGAAAAGCTCTCACAATAGAGTACCAAGGCATGAACGTTTGGATTGGATTGTTTTCGAATGTAAATTTCAAGACTCTGTGGATAGTTGTTTGAAAACTTAAAATAGAAAATGGTGAAGATTAAGAAGATGATAATGAATGATTCAACGATCCGTAACGGAGCGATAAGTCGGAGGAGGATTCGCACAAAGGAAAGCTTCTTTGATAAGAATCGATTTGGGTTCAGTCAATAACCAAGAAAAGGCTAAGCTCTTAATTCAAGCAAATGTTTAATTTCATTAATCAAAAGTTGTCCAAAAATAGCAATATCTAAGTACTTATAGAGCTAAGCCTCTAATAATCACCTAAAAACGAGTTTAGGCCTATATTTTGGTAACATTCAAGCCCATTACAAAAATAAACAAAATTACAAAAATCCTCGGGACTTCACCACTAACGAGCATCGATAAGCTGTAGCAAGCAATCAAAGCGATTCCAGACATTGCGCGCTAAGCAGGCCATGCGCACTAAGTCCAAAGAACTCTCTGCCAAGGAATTGCACTAAGCGCGACATGCGTGCTAAGCAGGCCAAGGCTTTGCCCTAAGCGAGCCACACACGCTAAGCCTAAAAAACTTCTCGGCCAAGGAATTGCGCTAAGCGCGACATGCACACTAAGCGGACCAAGGTGTTGCACTAAGCACGACATTCACGCTAAGAGAGCTCTCTAACAATCTTCAAGTTACTCCAATTCAGCTCCCTATGTCTTCATCCATCCTTGTCTTTAATAAATAGTCCAACCATGATTTCCTTGGTCATCTCTTCTTGTAGAAGCTTAGCTTTGGACCTTGTCATTGGACCCTTCAATTCATGGAGTGATTCTAGGTTTTCATGATCTTTGGGTAGCCCTCTATCACTAGGAACATAACCCATATTCATCTAGTGTAATTGTCCACTATGACCAATCCATACCTTTTACTGCTAATAGACGCATTCTTGGTTGGTCCCAACAGATCGATTTGTAATAGTTCTAATGGCCTTGAGGTGGAAACAATATTTTTGCTAAAAAAGAAGTTTTATTTGTTTCTTCTTTTGACATGCTTCACAGAGAATATCATCCTTATATGACATACTTGGTAGTCCTTTTACGAGTTTATGTTTTGGCAGCTTTGAGATTAACCTCAAGCTTGCATGACCAAGTTTCTTATGTCATACCCATTGATTTTCTTTGGGATTTCAACAACAAAGCATATTAAGTAAAATGAACAAAAGATCTCTAAAGTGAAATTTGTCAAATCAGTGAACGATACACTTTGCACTTAAATTCCATAACCTTTGCTAAGCAAAGTTATTTGTATTTGAGCTTAATTGTTTATTTACTATGTGAGTGTTATTGAATCGTTATATTTATTCAAACTGTAGCTTGTGAAAGCCAGTGACTTAATGTCAAAAAATACTTGGAAGGAGTGACATATTAGAGTATTTGTTTGTAATCAATTATTGATTAGTGGAACCTTTTGCAAGTTTGAAAAAGAGAACTACACATAACCCTTTTTGAGTGAATTAATATAAATTGTTTGTACCTCTCTCATAATCTATTCAATTAATATTCTCTTAAGCTTACTTTGCCATACTTGATCACCAAGTATTTATTTTAAATTTTTTTGTAAAATATCTATTTTATATTTCATTGGATAACACAATCAGTTTGTGCTTTACACATATTTACTTGTAAAAAACAAAAAAACAACTTCCTTGCAAAAAAATTATTACATTTGTTTAACACACTATTCAATCTCTCCTTTTATTTGATATTTGATATTTCATTTTTGTATAAAAAATAGTAAAACCTTTTCTCTTATTTTCTATTTCACTATTTTCTATCCAAACTTTTTTTTTATAAACATTTAGCATAAAATTTTACACTATCAATAAATAAAAAAAGCATGATAATATGACTTGGTGATTGTTGTTAGCGTACAGTTTCCTTTGTTTTCTTTTTTGTTTTAATCGAAAGACTAATTTTTCAAATCGTAGTTCTTATTAACAAGAAATTGGTCGTTTCCTTGAATGTTTGTCAAGTACTTTAAATATACAAATCTCTATTGAAGTCTCGCTTTCTTGTATAATACAGTGGATTCTAATCTCGCATACCGAAGGTAAAGGGAACAAATTTATACAGAGACTCTAATGCCTAGCCTAAGGTTTTTCACTTTATTCAGTTTCAGCTGATGAATCAACAACCTCATAACCAGGCACAGGTTTTTCTCTATCGATAAAACTGGATAATAGGATACGGACACAACAGAATTTTCACCATTCAAACAAGAATAACACAAGAATAAAACGGGGAAAAATTAAAGCTCCACCACCATTTCTTTCTTAATAACCAAGATTGCAAATTAACAGACATACATAGTAAATGAAGAAACAAATAAGCCTATCCTGCCATGTTTGTGCAAAATTGAGGCCCAAGTCGTAAGTCTATAATAAAAGTATTCATCACTTCAATCCTTCACTAAGCCCTGGTGGCATTCCTAAGCTCTGTGCAAGATCATTCATCCTTTCCTTCATGGCCTACAAACATAAGCAATTGTATCCTTTTTTAAATTCAATAACCACAAATTAAATGAATTTTTGTTCCTATAAAAATAGAGATTTTTACCTGGACGCTCTTTTGGTGTGCATCCTTGTATGCCTCAGTGATTAAAAGAGAAAGTTTCTGCAACCCACAGATTGTTTGATAATAAATAAGTTTATTATTTGCATTAAAGACCACAGTTTAATTTTTAAATAAAACTAGACTGTTGAGATAAACTTCTTTATAAGCATTTGTAAGAGAAAAAATAATACTAAAGGTAAACTGAATTGAACAAGAGTTAAAATAAATTAGTGCACTTCAACTTCTATAGAAACTCTTATTTTAACTTTTCTAAAAGTGGAAATGTATAAATTAATTTTAACCTGAGACAAGTTTAATTCATTTTCTTTTCATATAAATGGTTATGGAAAGTTTATCCAAAGAGGACTTAGATTCATCATTATGATGGGCACTTGACTCATTTGTATAGGATAAGGGAAAATGGGTAGGATTTTTTATGATTTTAGTAAATAGTTTGCTAGGGACTTGGGTATTATGGGTGTCTATGTCCCATATCGAGTAGTATGGGATGTTCGGTAGAGTATATCAGTGTTTAGCTCTCCCCCCTAACAACTAGTTTCTACCGGTGGAAGTCCTTGGATGCTTATCTATAGTTCCCGACCAAAACATTGTTCGACAATTGACATACAAGTAAAAAATTATCAACTTTGTCTCTAAATATAACACTCTTTTAACTAATTCACATCCTTTAAAAAATTGGTTAATTTAATTAGTAACATTAAATTTGTTAGCAATTTGCATCATTTTCAAAATTACTTTTAAAATTATTAGGACTCATCATCTCTTTTTTCTACTTGATTACTTTTTACCTAATTAATTAATGTGTGCTAGTCTTCTTATCCAATTATTATAAGAGAAAATGAAATTATCTTTTTAATTCATAACATTTGTTGTAAAGTAATTAAGGATATTTTAGTCGTAAGTAATTAATGCAAAAGATAACTTGAAAATAATTTTAAAAAAATGGACAAACAAAATTGAAAAAAAAAAAGAGTCTTTTTGTTTAAAGACAGAGGTAGTATAATAAATGAAAGGATCTTAGCATGGTATTTAATCCATTATCCTCTGATGGAAGAACAGAAAATAATTGAAGAATGTTTTTGGTATCTTTTAATGTAAGATTTTAAATGTCCAATCAAGTTTCACCTGACGAGTGTGCGTCATTGATATAACAGAAAATAGTGTATATAAATACATTACTTGAATTGTTTACTTACTTCAGATCCCAATTCCATAGCTGCCTCAGTAATTTCCGTTTTTACAGGTTGCTGGTTCCCCGACAGCGTTACCTAAAAATTATACTTAATCAAAAGTAGCCAAAGGAAATCATACTTACAAACAATATATAAATATTGATAATGTTAAGCAAAAATCATGATTATGAATAAAGCTAGAAAAACACAGGAGTTATATAAATAATTAAATTAGGTACAAATATCTAATTATATTGTTCCAAGAAAAACCTCATCTAATGTAGGAGTATAAAATATTCTTATGATTATACAAATAAAGTTCCTCATTTTAACCTTTAAAAGGAAAGAATAACTTAAGATAATTATTTTAAAAGTCAACAAACTTACCATACATGATGGGTTACGATTGAATGACTTTATAAAACATTTTACACTGTCACTGTATAAACCTTTTTCTCATATATATATATATATATATATATATATATATATATATATATAAATATATATATGTGTGTGTGGGTGTGTATGAGGAGGGATCAACTTATACCAAGAGTTACTTCTCATCCTTACCATTCATTTTCTTAGAATTTAAGGGATAAAATTAATAACTTATTACAACCACTAGATTTAAAAAATGAATGATGAGAATAGAAAGTAACTTTAAAAGAGTTACTCTTGGTGTATGTTAATCCCTCCTATATATATATATATATATATATATATATAGAGAGAGAGAGAGAGAGAGAGAGAGAGAGAGTAGATGAGCAGAAAGGGAGAACAAAAATCATACCTTTACTAACTCACCCTCACAATAACCATCAAACTCTGCTCTGCATAATAGAACAAGATAAACAAGTCATTCAGACTAGTGTAAAAAACTACAAAAACAAAAGCTAAAATTGTTTAATACGAGAGCCATACGCTGCGAGTTCTTTCTGCACCCGCACTGCTTCAACTTGGACAACCATTTGTGCCTTCTTCACAGTCTCATAAAGATTTTGCATGTTTCCTAGAATTCCTGCCTAAAATGATTCCACAATAAATGAAATTTATCAATTATGAATATCATATGCTCAGTTTACAAAATACACACAAACTACCTACAATACATGGAAAGCAATCAAAGCATTACGATAGTGTGAAAATGAAATTAAATAAATCATAACAATTGGCAAAAAGCAAAAAACTTATTAAAACTCATGACTGCTTTAAATAGATACATGATTTGGGATTCCTATGACCAAGAACATCATGACAATTGGGATTCATAATTTGGCCTGTCTGTTTGAATGTTGGGCATGTCATAGGTCCTTGGACCGAATTTTGATGACTATCTTTAATGGTCTGGTAAAAGAGGCTAAATTTTTATTGCAACATGCAATCTACTTTAGTGCATTTGGTTGAAAGTAACACATATTTAAGGTTTTTTGGGCTCAGCAGCTGATTGATGTCAGTTACAGTTTAGTTAGTTAGTAGCTAGCTTTAAATAGCAACTAGCAGCTAGGAATCAGTATCTTTTGGTATTATTGGTGATTGGTTGGGGGAGACTAAGCTCTAATCCCTGGATGTAACTGTTAATACCAATTCAATAAACGAGAGTTTGATAATCTCTATCACCGCTATAAGAGCAAAATTTTCGATCCTGAGACTTGAATCTGTTCATGGTTTCGACGAGAGGAGGCATGGATGCACGCGTAGAATTTATGGAACGACGCTATGAAGGTATGATCCAAACGCGCGATGAGGTTGTGGGTTTGCGGAGATTGTATGACGAAGACCGCATCGAGAGAGCGGAGTTGAGGGAGCAGTTAGCAGAGCTAATGGCGACAGTGAGAAACTTGCTGCACACTGATCAGGGAAGCAGCAACCTCGACAGTGGAATAGATGGGAGAAGTAGTGGAAGCTCGAGATTCCAATTTTTAACGGTGAGGACACGTTTGGCTGGACAAATAAGGTGGAGCGTTATTTCGAGGTGAAGAGAGGGGAGGAAGATGACAGAATTCCTGCAACTATGGTCGCAATGGAGGGGAGGGCGTTAAATTGGTACCAGTGGTGGGAATTTTGTCCCAAAACCCCTAATTGAACCGATTTTAAACAAGCCGTGGTTCCGCGATTTCAACCTTCAATGAATCAAAGCCCTTACGAGTTATTACTCAGTCTAAAACAGGAAAAAACAGTGGAAGAGTATAGGGAAAAATTCAAATTATATGCAGGTCCTTTGAGGGGGACAGAACCTGAATATTTGAAGGGAATTTTCTTGAATGGGTTGAAGGATGTGGTGAGGGCAGAGCTGAAGCTACAACCAGTGAATTCTCTACCGGAATTGATGGACTATGCTCAGAGAATAGATGAGAAGAATGAGCTAATAGAAAAGGGACATGTAGGAGGAAGTAAAGGGGGCTTAGGAAGACCTTACAGTTCATCCAGAACAGTGCATGGGATCCAGGAAACAAAGCAACTCAGGCAAGATCAAGGGAATCAGTTTCCAACTCAGACTCAAACAGTGTCAATCTACTGGAACATACAGAGGCAGGCCTTTTAGGAGGCTGTCAGATGCTGAGTTCCAAGAGAAGGCAGAGAAAGGTCTTTGCTATCGTTGTGATGGGAAGTTTGGCCCAAGTCATGTTTGCCCCAATAAACAGTTTCAAGTGCTGATTATGGGAGAAGAAAAAGATGAAGATGGGGTACAGAACTGGAGAAACAGTTTCAGAGTATCTAGCTGTCTTTTTATACAACATGTCGTGTTTAACTTCAAAAAAATCCATAAGGCTTTGGGGAATTATTGATGACAACAAAGTAATGACATTAGTGGATTGTGGAGCCTCCCATAACTTCATTTCAGCTGCAGTAGTAAGAACATTGCAGATACCAGTTACCAATACTAAACCATACACAGTGGAGGTAGGAGATGGAAGGAGAATCAGGTGTGAGGGGGTCTGTAAGGATGTTAAATTGCAAATACAGGGACTGAAAATCCAGCAGGACTTATTTGTATTTGAAATGAGGGGGGTGGATGTAGTGTTAAGGATGGAATGGTTAGCATCATTGGGTGAGATAAAGGCAAATTTCAGGGAATTAACTCTGAAAACTCCTATGGCTGAAGGGTCTATTATATTAAAGGCAGAACCTGCACTAGCCAGATCTGCTGCATCATTAAGATCCATCGTTAAAGCTTTGAGGGGGGAAGGAGAAGGATTTGTGTTGTGTTGTAAGGACTTACAACCTGTTCCAGATGCCAGCCTAGTGCCTACTTGTATGGAGGGTGTGCTGCAAGATTATAAGGAGGTATTTCAGGATCCTGGTGATCTTCCTCGTTCAAGAAAACATGATCATGGGATTGAATTAAAACCTGGGGCTGAAATTCCTAATGTGAAGCCTAATAGGTACCCTAATTACAAATGAAATTGAAAAACTAGTTAAAGACATGTTGAATTCAGAAATTATTAGTCCCAGCATCAGCCCTTATGCAAGCCCTATTATATTAGTGAGAAAAAAAGATGGAGGGTGGAGGTTTTGTGTGGATTAGTAGGGCTCTCAACAAAATAATTGTCCCCAATAAATTTCCTATACCTATTATTGATGAATTGCTGGATGAACTAGGAGCAGTAATGTTCACTATGTTGGATCTCAAATCAAGGTATCATCAAAAAAGGATGAGGGAGGTAGATATTACAAACACTGCATTTAGAACTCATGAGGGCCACTGAGTTTAGGGTAATGCCTTTTGGTCTTACAAATGCCCCTTCCACATTTCAAGCTTTAATGAATGAGGTATTGAAGCCATACCTAAGGAAGTTTACATTGGTATTTTTTGATGATATCCTCATCTATAGCAGAAATGCAGAGGATCATGTGAACCATGCGAGAGTTGTTTTATCTCTTTTGGCTAAGAATGAGTTATTGGTCAATATGAAAAAATTCAGTTTTGGGCAGAGCAGTGTAGAGTATTTGGGGCACATAATTTCTAGGGAAGGTGTAGTTGCAGATTCCCAAAAATTAGAGGTCATGAGAGGCTACCCTACTCCTAAGAATGTGAAATCCTTAAGGGGATTTCTGGGCCTCACAAGCTATTACAGAAGATTTGTTCAGGACTATGGTAGAGTTGCTAGACCATTATATGATTTGCTTAAGAAAGATAGCTTCAAATGAAATGAGGAAGCTGAGGAAGCTATCAGAAAATTGAAATTGGCCATGGAAGAAATTCCTATTCTCACTGTACCTGATTTTAATCAACCTTTTACTGTGAAGACTGATGCATCTAATAAAGGGTTAGGAGTAGTGCTTATGCAGCAGGGAAGACCATTAGCTTTTTTGAGCCAGACTCTTTCAGATACAGCTCAGAAAAAAGTCTGTTTATGAGAGATTAGAAGTGTAGAAATGGAGACATTACTTAATGAAATTCACTATATTGACAGATCATAAAAGTCTCAAGTTTTTAACTGACCAAATGTTAATGGGAGAGGATCAGTTTAAATGGACTTCAAAGCTGATGGGGTTTGATTTTGATAGTGTATAAACCAGGGTGTGAGAATAAAGCAGCTGATGCCTTATCTAGAAGAATGACATATGCAGCAATTTCTATGATCACATTTTCTAAGGAAGATGAGTGGGAATCTGAAATTTTGGCTAATCCAAAATTGAAAGCAATTATGCAAGAATTAATGGTAAATGGTGCTGGACATCAGGGTATTCCTTGTAAAATAGAAAATTATGGTATAAAGGCAAGTCAGTTATTTCTAAAAGGTCTACCAAGGTGCCAACTCTTGTGCAGGAGTATCACAGTTCTGTTGTAGGGGTCATTCAGGATTTTTCAGGACCTTTAAGAGGATAGCAGCCTTGGTTTATGGGAAGGGTATGAGACAGGATATTTTGAAATTTGTAGCTGCTTGTGAAACTTGTCAACAGAATAAATATCAGCACTATCCCCAGCTGGTTTGTTGCAACCTCTCCCTATTCCTACACAGTTTTGGGCTGATATATCTATGGATTTCATAGAGGATTTGCCAAAAGCACAAGGTAAAAGTGCAATTTTGGTGGTGGTGGACAGATTGACTAAGTATGCTCATTTTATTTCCCTTGGTCACCCCTATACTGCAAAGGATATAGCTGAGTTGTTTGTGAAAGAGGTAGTGAAATTGCATGGGTTTCCAAATACCATCATTTCTAACGGACAAAATTTTTCTTAGTCAATTCTGGAGGGAATTGTTTAAATGTGCAGGAACTACATTGAAATTTAGTTCAGCATATCACCCTCAGAGGGATGGCCACTGAGGTGGTTATTAAAGGAGTGCAAACATACATAAGGTGTGTAGAGAAACCGAGGCAGTGGCCATCATATTTGAGTTGGGCAGAGTTTTGGTTTAACTCTAACTATAATAGCTCAGCTAGGCTCACTCCTTTCAGGGCTTTATATGGCAGAGACCCACCAAAATTGCTGAAAGGCACTACTGTTCCATCAATAGTTGAGGAGGTTAATAGACTTACCCAGGATAGGGACTCTTTGCTGGACCAATTCAGGACCAATTTGCTTAAAGCTCAAGACCAGATGAGAGCTTATGCCAATAAGGATCGTAGGGAGGTTAATTTGGAGGTAGATGATCGGGTGTACCTCAAATTACAACCATATAGGTTGAAATCTTTGGCTAAGAAGCTGAATGAGAAATTAAGCCCTAGATTTTATTTGGCCCATATCAGATTTCTAAGGTCATTGGTAAGGTAGCTTATCAGTTCAATCTACCACCTGAAAGTAAAGTCCATCTAGTTTTTCATGTTTCTCTTTTAAAGAAAGCCATTTCTCCCGCAATCACACCCCAACCCTTGCTCTAACGCTGACTGATGAGTTTGAACTCAAGGTAGAACCGTGGTGTGAAGGCTGTTAGAAATTCTCCTTCATGAACAACTGAAGTGCTGGTCTAATGGAAAGATTTACCTGATTTTGAAGCCACATGGGAAGCAGAGTCTGTTATACAACAACAGTTTCCCACTTTCACCTTGAGGACAAGGTGGTTCTTTTGGGGGGGAGTATTGTTAGGCTACAGGCAAAGCAGGTATATGAAGCAAGGATCCATGACAGGTTTAAGAGGAAACCGGAGTAGCAGCTACAGCTGTCACTTGTAACTGACTGGTGTCAGTTACAGTTTAGTTAGTTAGTAGCTAGCTTTAAATAGCAACTAGCAGCTAGGAATCAGTATCTTTCGGTATTATTGGTGATTGGTTGGGGGAGACTAGGCTCTAATCCCTAGATGTAACTGATAAAACCAATTCAATAAATGAGTTTGATAATCTGTATCAAAATGATAAGATGTGTCCAGCCAAAAAATCTTTGAACCCTTGCTGAATTAGTGGTGGGGGTTGTTAAAACCCCTGCTGTGCCTGCTGTGTTGTTCAAGCTGTGACCTTTGTGTTAATAAATTTTCAATGCCTGTGTTTCTGCATGATGTCATGAATGATATCTTAAATGGCTTCTGCAGCTGCAACCTTTATCTGGTTTGGCAATCTGGTTGTCCGTGGCCTGTGGGTGTATGGAGTGCTCTTATGGTCTATGGGTAATGCTCTTAATTTCAGTTTTTCGCTCAGACTCATCATATATATATATATATATATATGTGTGTGTGTGGGGGGGGGGGGGGATAGGATCGGTTTACACTGAAATTAATGCTTTACACCAAATCTCAACTACTCTATTTAAGTAATCTAAAGGCTGAAATTGATTCATTAAAAAAATTTAAAATTCTAATTAGCAAATCACGAGATATGATTTTGTTATTTCTAATTAAATTAATTGATCAAAATCATTAATAATAACACCAGATAATATTTTTCATAATATTTGCCAATCTTATCTTCATCAAAACAAGATTTTGAATTCCATAAAAAAAAATTACCATCTATATACGTCTTTCTTTGCTAAAAATAATATTTAGCATCTATGCACGTCTTTCTTTTGCTTCGTTCTTTACATAGATTACGTGGTTTATAGGGGGTTGGTCACTCCTTATATTAGGTTTGGGTTTATTAATAATTTTGACATTTCAAAAGAAAAAAAAATAGAATTGATTTTTTTACTATTCATACATAATGCTTTTCTTGTGTACTGGGCTATATGATCATAAAGGATGATAGTAACTATAAAAAAAACATTGACAGCCAATCATAATTATTTTTTTACTATCTTTCAGGAATATTAATCTTTGAATTGTGAAGCATATGTTGTTACTTTTGAGAGCATGGATGACTGTACAAATTTCAATTTCAAACTTTTTTTTAGTCAAGAAAGAGGTAGGTGGTAAATTTTTCAAATCTCATTTTTATGTAGATAAGATTGACAAATATCATGGAAAATATTATCGAGTACTATCATTAATGATTTTTATCAATTAGTGTAATTAGAAATAACAAATCATATATCGTGATTTGTTAATTAATTTTTTAAATCTTTTTAAGTGAATCAATTCACTTAAATCATATTTCCGATTTATTATTGAGTTCATCTACCACTAACCCCAATTAACTTGGGTTAAAGGTGTTGTTGATGTTGATGTTTTTAAGTGAATCAATTTCAGCTTTTAGGTTATTTAAATTGAATGGCTAAGATTTGGTGTAAAGCATTAGTTTTACACCTGGTGCAAACGGATCTTATCCCTATGTGTGTGTGTGTGTGTGTAGAGAGAGAGAGAGAGAGAAAGTTACACCAAAATTGATTTTAATAGAAGATGAATAATGAGGATGAGAAGTGACTCTTGGTGTAAGTTGATCCCTCCTTTATATATATATATATATATATATATATATATATATATATATATATATATAAATATGAAATTTTGCATGTGATTTCTGTGAAAATAACTCTCAATCCAACGGTGAGTTTTAAGAAAACATCCAGTTGAAAGTTATAAAATAGTGTAATAGTTGCAAAGTTACACCGGTGTGATTTGATCTCTCCTATATATATGTGTACGCGCGCACATGCTTGCATTCATTCTCAAAAACATCTTAAACTTAAGTTGGAATCAGAGCGAGTCCGATCCACTCTGCAAGTTGAATATCGTGCATAGCGCAATTCCTTTCGTAACTTTCGTAATTTTCCTAGTTTTCGTAATTTTTGTATTGTCGTAATTTAGTAATTTCTTATTTGTGTAATGGGCCTCAATGTGGACTAAAATAGGCCTAAACTATGGGTTTTTAGGTTTTATTAGAGGCTTAACTCTATAAATACTCAGACATTGCTAGTTTTGAATAACTTTTGATTGAATAAAATTAAACATTTGCTTGAATTGAGAGCTTAGCCTCTTCTTGGCTCTTGACTGAACCCAAATTGATTCTTATCAAGAAAGCTTTCCTTTGTGGTAAATCCTCCTCAAATTATTATTCCAACACGGATCATAGCATTATTATTAACATCTTCTTTATCTTCCCCACCTTCTATATGTAAGTTCTACTCTCTATCATTGGTATCTTGAAATTGGCCTCTGAAAACGATCCAATCCAAGCATTCATGCCTTGGTAGTCATCATAAAATGTTCCTTGAATGTAAGGTCATGTGACTGAAGAATCGTCTTGAGGTTGTCATTCTCGTGTGCATAGATGAGCAGAGTAAATCTCTCCATGAAAGCACAAATTGATGTGCTCTGTGTTAGTAAGATGCAGCAAAGAAGAGGAATAACAAAAGAGCAAAAGATAGGAAATGAAAGCAAGCTCCCCCAAGTCAAAGAATATCCTCTAGACTCCAAATTTCATTCAAATATCACATACCCCTTACAGTGATTGCCTTTCCTACATGTAATAGAATTCCTCTCTCCGCTGATTCTCTCCTCTAACAAACTTATTCCCTCTCTCACAAATGTCTGCTACTAAATAGACATATCTGCCCTCTTGGGCCTATGGCATATACTTTGCCAAATCTTCTACTCTTGGGGCTGGTTCCCATCATACGCCCTCTCAAGCAACGCACAACCCTAGTGGTTGCAGAGGCTAGAATCCGCATGCACCACTTCTATGTGCATTCAGTCATGCACGTGTAACTGACACGCCACACTCTAGTGGTTAGAATTACACCGCTCTTCCACCGTTGGTTTCACCGACTCTTCTTGACTAGAGGGATGAGACAAAATAAAAACAGAAACTTAGCAACAAGAAAGATAACCTAAAAGATAAAAACTGAACCTATATCTAAAGATAAAACTGAGCCATATCTCAACAATGGAGGCAAAGGAATTGGTGCCTATAGGAAAATGAAAATCAGTGGTTAGCTAGCTGAGTACAATAAAACTAAGCATCAATGAGTATTAAGGAGGTACTGGCATAAGGGTTTGAGCAACTACTCTTTACATTTCTCATTAACCATATTGAATCTCTATCAGTTTCATTGTCAAGGTGGGCCCAAAGTGTGGCATGGATCAAATGTTAAATCTGTCTATCACTATTTTTTTCTTGTTAGAAATTAGAATTATTATTATTAAGGAATCTTTTTTTTTTTTATCGGCAAATGTTAGTTTGTTAGTTTTGTTAGAAATGTCAGTTGGAGAGATTCGAACCCGCGCCCTTTCCCCCTTCCCTTCTCCTTTCCCTAACCACTAGACCAACGTTATATCTCCAATATTAAGGGAATCTTATTATTACAATAGGACTAGTACTAGTGCTAGAATACTCTTATAAATAGGAGATTAGGAGCATTATGATATATCTCATTCTCATCCATCGTAATTCACATCTAAAATATCAAAACATCACAACTGTTCACAAATCCTATTGGTAAAATATATTCTATATTTTCTGCTTGTGTACCTAGCTACAACAAATAACTAAAGAAGTAATGGCATAGGACTTGAAGCTTAAGTTTGCACAGATGGAGCCATTCAAATATGATTTCATTGGTCCCAGACAAAATAGGTAATGGCCGAAAGCAGGGAAGAGTGGTGACTTGCAACCTCAAAAAAATTAAGGGGTGTTTGTTTCAAGGTTTAATATTACATTCCTTATGATACTATGCCTAGAAATATTATTCACATGAGCATGTTTGGTTGGTATTTCATAATTTTAAAAATTATTTAATTAAAAAAATGAAAACAGAAGATAGTGGGAATGGGTTATATGAAGTAACTTCCATTCCCATAGGAATATAGATACTCATCCTTCATCATGGGAATAAGAAGTCAGACAACTATGAGTATTACACATTCCTAGGAATCAACCATGCCTAGGAATATATTTTTAAAACTTGCAACAAATATGGAAATGTGATATTCCCATATTCACATTCCCGGGAAAGATTTGTGAATTGTGATACCTAGAAACGGTGTTGTTAATAGCATATTAATAGATCACTTCAGCATGGCATATACTTCACATATCCTGGATCAATTAAAGACTCTAGGATTCCGTCAAGCTACGAATATATCCATTTCATTAGGAATTGATGACCCTTTAACAATACCTTCTAAAGGATGGCTAGTCCAAGATGATGAACAACAAAGTTTGATTTTGGAAAAACATCATCATTATGGGAATGTACATGCATTAGAAAAATTACGCCAATCCATTGAGAGATGGTGGAGCATGGCAGAGAACCCAAAATCCACCATAAACATATGACGGATAGAGTGGCGACAAATGGTGGAAGACATGGCGGACCAAAAAATATATGTGCATATATATATAAATACTAAAAAAACAAGTACAAAAAATAGATATTACAATAAATATATCTAATGTTTTTTTAGTATTTACATTTATACTAAAAAAAGAGTCATCGGAAGAGATGGTAAGAGCTCGTGGTTTGGGGTCGATTTGGTGCAAAGATGGTGTGGTCACATCGGGATTGGGTTGCAATTGGCATCAAGGTTGCAAAGGTAGGTTGGGTGCGAACTAGGAACAGGGTTGTGCATCAAAGAAGGTATTTGGGAAGGAATAGGTTTCTTGCCTAAATTTTAGCATTGGCCTGGGTTTGGGTTCGGGTCATAAAACCCAACACATTTCTTTCTTTTAAATGGTTTTCATAAAAGGCAGTGGTCCACTTATGGACTAGGTCAATCGACCCAATTGGTTTCTTTTTTAAATTTCAGGGTTTCAGAACTTTTGTTGTTTGGGCTTGGATCCAGTCACATGACCCGACTAGCTCATCATCTTCCTTTCGGCAGAGTTGTGCCCATCTTCAGCCATAGCTGTTTTGGATGCCAAAACCGCAACATAGATAGTGGCAACCATGGCGCGCCATGAAAAATTCGCAACACCGCTTCCATTATACAGCAGCCAGAAGGATTGTCGTCCCTGCCTACCACCATGGCTGCTTTTTAACAACATTGCTTGAAACAGAGGTCATTTGTTTCAAGGTATAATATTTCGTTCTCAAAAATATTATAACTAAAAATTCCTAGGTATATTTATATATACATTTGGTTAGGTTTTAATATCCCTAGAAATACATTTAAAATTTAAAATATTTGAAATAAAAAATGAGAGTAAAAGTTAAAGTTATAATTGGGTTAGAGAAAAAAAGTCCACATTACTATGAGAACATAACTTTCTCACCCTTATCATGGAAATGAAAATGTGATCAAACATGGTAATACTACTTTCCCGGTAATGAATATCAAGATGAATGCTATTTTAATATTATAGTTTATTAATATTTATAATTAATATTTTTCTATCAAATTTATTACTTATTAAAATTTATAATAAATATTCTGCTATTAAGTTTATTATATATTAGTATTTTTAAAAATATAAAAAATTATGATGTTTTATGATAAAAAGATATTAATCATTAATAGAATGAAAAAGATAACACATCAATAAAATATTTTTTATTTGGTTAATTGATATTAACCAATATTTGATAAGTTCTGTAATTAAAATTGATCATATGCTTTTGGGTCACCACGACAATGATGCAGAGTATCCACCAGTTCTGTTGGGAAAATTGACCGACAACCTTTAGTGAGGCCTCCTTTTTCAATCACATTTTTTTTATCCACAAAGCTAGAACCCGAAACCTTGCTTAAAGCGACCGATTAGAGTAGTCTTACTTTAATACGGACCAACGACTTGTTGGTTGATCATATGCTTTAGCTATCAATTATTAAATTAAACTAAAAATTTTAAAATATCTTAACTAAAATTTTTATTTTAGATTCTAAAATATATTGATTAGAAAATCCGTCTATTTAAAATTTATTAGAAAATAAAAGTTGATTATAATTATAATGCATCTAAATTTGAATTTTGATTTTTTCTACATTTTGATTAAGAGATAAGAAAGTCTTATTTAAAAAGAGAGAGATAAGAAAGTCTTATATGAATAAGGGTCCAATAATTAAAACTAACGGTCCAAACAGCAATATTAAAACTGACAGTCCAAGTCCAAACATGATTTTTCATGGAGTTCAAAGAGTGATAGTCACGTTGGAAAGAAGAGACACAGCGGAAGAGGTGACTAATTGAAGATCCAAAATTTTGGGAACCCGATGCAGAATAGTGACCAGACAAGTCATGGAGGATGATACTGCTTTGGTACCATCTTTCATGTGTCACCTACTAGCAACATGTGCAGCCACAACAGCAGAACAGTCAACAAAGGCAATAGAACTGCAGCACGACGCGATACGCCTACTCCAGCCACCACTTTCTGAGACTTTGGCTGTGAAGCTGTGACACAATGACCATTCAAGAAGTGACACGGTGCTGCAACACGACGCTCCAGCGTGATAGCATCGCTATTATGCGTGAATAACTACTATGGAATAAACTTTTAATCCATGAAACAAACTGATAAGAACTGGACCAGAGAATTGGAGAAGAAAAGGGAAATTTTATTGCTTAATCAAGATTACAAGCACCAAGAGTGAATTCGAGGTACACTCAGCCTCCACAGATTCAACAAACTCTCTACGTTCCCTCCCTCTCTATTTATAATCCTCCCTACTGTTAACTAACTGCAGTAACTAATTAGTTAGTTAACTACCCGCTACCCTTGCCTAACAGCTCTTTTTCTATTATACACCTGTCCCCATATATTTCTGCCTCTATCAATACCCTCCCCTTCAAGATGGACCTTGTCCCCAAGGTCCAATTGAGGAAACACTCTTCGAATTTCTTCCAGCTTTTCCCAACTGTCTTCATGGTGTGGCAACCCTTGCCATTCGATAAGCACCTCCTGCTGTCCTTGTTCTGTAATCCTGCTCTGCATAATTTTCTCAGCCTGTACCTGGAGTTCCATATCTTCAGTCAAAGCTTTAGGTAATGGTTGAGGAGAAACCGAAGGCTTAACTGCTTGCTTGAGCAGTGAAATATGAAAAACAGGATGGATTCTGCTATCCATGGGTAGTTCCAATTTGTAAGCCACTTCTCCCAACTTTTGAATTATCTTATAAGGTCCATAAAACCTTGGACTGAGCTTCTCATTTGGTCTCTTTGCCAATGACCTCATCCTGTAAGGCTGCAGTTTCAGAAACACCCAATCCCCCACTTGAAATTCTACTGCCCTCCTGTGCTTATTTGCATATTTCTTCATTTGGTCTTGAGCCTTTAATAGATTAACCTTTAATTCCTGAAGCAACTCATCTCAGTCCCTACTCATTTGATTGATTTCTTCCAGCTTCGAGGGCAGATCAGTTCCCTTAATTAACAAGGGTGGCTCTTGTCCATATAAAACTTTGAAAGGGGACATTTTAGCTGAACTATTGTAGTTTGTATTAAACCAAAATTCAGCCCATGCCAAGTGAGCAGGCCACTGCTTTGGTTTATGTCCAGTTAGGCACCTCAAATAAGCTTCCAAACACCTATTCACAACTTCTGTTTGACCATCAGTTTGTGGATGGTATGCTGTACTCATTTTCAATTGTGTTCCTGCCTGTCTAAACAATTCTTTCCAGAATTGATTCA
>PYAF01000114.1:226269-247043 GCA_007407185.1 Glycine tomentella | reverse complement strand
CACCTCAAATAAGCTTCCAAACACCTATTCACAACTTCTGTTTGACCATCAGTTTGTGGATGGTATGCTGTACTCATTTTCAATTGTGTTCCTGCCTGTCTAAACAATTCTTTCCAGAATTGATTCATAAACAACCTGTCCCTATCTGAAACTATAGATGTAGGGAATCCATGCAACCGAACTACTTCCTTAATGAATACATCAGCAACCTCTTTGGCAGTAAAAGGGTGACTCAAGGCTATAAAATGAGCATATTTAGTAAATCTGTCAACAATTACCAAAACAGTATCCTTACCCTGAGCTTTAGGTAAGCTGCCAATGCAATCCAAAGAAATGTCAGCCCAAACTCTATTAGGAATAGGTAAAGGCTGTAATAATCCTGCTGGAGCCAAGGTACTAGCTTTGTTTCTCTGACATATCTCACATTCTGCTACATATTGCCTCACAGCCTTCTTCATGCCATGGCAAAACACCACTGCAGCTACCCTTTCTAAGGTCCTAAAAAACCCTGAATGTCTCCCTACAGCTGAATCATGCAATTCCTTCAGAATCATTGGAATTCTAGAAGAATTTCTAGCTAAAACCAATCTGTCCTTGTAATATAATCTGCCCCCTTTCACAGCAAATCCAGATTTGTTCACTGTTTTGGTGAGTATCCCTCTGTATATTTCATACACTTGTGAGGGTCAGCCTGCAACTCTGCCTCCCATTCACTCCAATCCTCCTGTTGCACCACAGATATAGCAGAAAAACTGAATTGCCTGGATAAAGCATCAGCCACCACATTTTATCTCCCTGGTTTATATTCAATCTCAAAATTATAACCAATCAATTTAGAGGCCCATTTAAACTGATCTTCACTTAACAACTTCTGATCATTCAAGAATTTGAGACTCTTTTGATCTGTTTTGATGATAAACTTCCTTACCAACAGATAGTGCTTCCATTTCTTAACTGCCAATACCACAGCCATCAGCTCTCTTTCATACACAGATTTGAGCTGACCCCTTCCACATAAGGCCTTACTCCAAAAGGCTAAAGGCCTCCCTTCTTGCAACAGAACTGCCCCTAGTCCAGTACCAGAAGCATCAGTTTCCAGTACAAACTGTTTGGAAAAATCTGGAGCTCTCAATATAGGCAACTCTTTCATTGCTGTCTTCAGTTTTTCAAAAGCTACATCAGCCTCTTCTCCCCAATTAAAAGCCTTTGTTTTTAGTAATGCATTTAAAGGATGAGCTATCTGTCCATAATTCTTGACAAATCTCCTATAGTATCCTGTCAACCCCAAAAACCCTCTCAGCCCTTTTGCATCTGCAGGTATTGGCCAAGCTGTCATAGCTTCCAGCTTGCTAGGATCAGCTTTTACCCCTCTTCCAGAAATAATGTGCCCCAAATACTCCAAACTCCTTTGGCCAAAAGTACATTTCTTCCTATTAACATACAGTTCTTGTTGCTGTAGTACTTGCAACACAGCCTTTAAATGCATAACATGTTCTTCTAATGTACTACTATAAATCAGAATATCATCAAAAAACGCCAAGACAAACTGCCTCAAGAATGGCTTCATTACCTCATTCATTAATGCCTGAAAAGTAGCAGGAGCATTGGTTAGCCCAAAAGGCATAACCAAGAACTCATAATGCCCCTCATGAGTTCTAAATGCTGTTTTCTGCACATCCTCCTCCCTCATCCTGATCTGATGGTATCCTGCTCTCAGATCCAGCTTGGAAAACCACTCAGCACCCCCAATTTCATCCAGCAACTCCTCTATGATTGGCATAGGAAATCTATCAGGCACAGTTATTTTATTTAAAGCTCTGTAGTCCACACAAAATCTCCAGCTTCCATCCTTCTTCTTGACTAAAATGACAGGACTAGCATATGGACTAATACTAGTTCTAATTATTCCTAATGCTAAAATATCACCCACCAGCTTCTCTATCTCATCTTTCTGGTAGTGTGGATACTTGTATGGCCTCAAATTAGGAATTTTATTTCCAGGTTGAATGTTAATAGCATGGTCTTTACTTCTGCAAGGTGGCAGACCCTGAGGTTCTTTAAAAACCTGACAGAATTGCTCCAATGTTTCCAACACCCCCTCTGAAATTTCTCCCACCTCTTTTATTGCCTCTACTGTTTTAAATTCAATCATGAATCCCTGGTCTTCTTCCAAAATGGTGCTTCTCACTGATTTCAAACTGATGGCAGCTCTAATTAATTCAGGATCAGCCCTCAAACATATGTCTTGCCCTTCAGACTTAACAGTCAAAGTTAACTTCTGAAAATTTGCCTTCACTTCCCCTAGACTTGCCAGCCATTCCACTCCCAAAACTAAATCCACACCTCCTAACTCAAACAAATAACAGTCTTGTACCACCTTTAAATTTGGCAATTCAATATCTAATCCTTTGCATAAACCTTGGCACCTCACTTTATGACCATCTCCTACCTCCACAGTATAAGGATTAGTACTAGTCACTTCTAAATTCATTTCTCTTACTAATTTTGCAGAAATGAAATTGTGGGTAGCTCCACAATCAATTAAAATGGCTACCTTCTTTCCTTTAATTCTGCCCCATAATTTGAAGGATCTCTTAGAAGTAAACCCTTCAATGCTGTGTAATGACAGCTGATATAATTTTTCATTTTCTTCTTCCTCTACATTCCCCTGCAGCTCCTCTTCTTCCTCTTCCTCCAACACCATCAACCTCAATTGTTTTGTTTTTACAAACATGATTTGAGTGATACTTTTCTTCACAAGTAAAACACTCACCTTTTCTCATTTTCTCACTAATTTCTGCAGGGGACAAGTTATGGAATGTCTTCCTTCCCTTCCAATTTTCATTGCCACCCTTGGCTGCCAGGACCTGTTCACCTCCATTTCCTGCCCTGTTCATTCCTTCAACCCCCTTTCCTGTCCAATTTAATCCCTCCTTCCAGTTCCTCTGACTCCAGAAATTAGTTTTCTGCAAAGGAAAACCTCTGCCAGCGCTTCTTGGAATCTTTGCCCACACCCTTAATTTTTCTTCCACTTGCCTTGCCTTATTCATAGCCTCCATTAAATTCTTGGGTTCATGTAACCTCACCTCAGCACTGATCTCTTCCTTCAATCCCTTTAAAAACGCCTCTACCAGGAACATCTCATCCAATCCTTTTCATGGTGCCCACTAACTTCTCAAACTGACATACAAATTCCTGAACCGTATCTTCTTGTTTCAAGGCAAGTAATAGTTGAAAAGGATTACCTAACACTGCACCTTGGAATCTTTGGGTCAGTGCAGCAGTAAATTCCTCCCAAGAAGGTCTCGGGTTCCTCTGCTCCCACCATTGGAACCACCCCAAAGCCTCACCCTCCAAGGCCACCAAGATCATCTACATTCTTTCTTCCTTCCGAACCTCCTGCAGTCGGAAAAATCGCTCAATCTTGGCCAACCATCCAAACGCATCATCTCCCTCGAACGTCGGCATTTCCACCGCACCCCAAGGTCGTGTTCGCGTTTCCGCGACCTACCCATGGCTGCTCAAATTTTGCCAATATTTTCCCCACAGATTCCGGAATTTCCCTTCTCTATCTACTGCTTTCAGCTCCACTACAAATCCTTGATCCTCTTCCAACAAGGTCCCTTTAATCAACTTCATACTGATGACAGCTTTAATCAATTCTGGTTCAGCCCTCAATGTGATCTTCCTATTTTGCACCCTCACAGTCAAGGTTAACTTCTCAAAGTTAGCCTCAACTTCCCCCAAACCAGCCAACCATTCCACCCACAATACCACATCAGCTCCTCCCAATTCAAACAAATAACAGTCCTGAATTATCTGTACATCCTGCAGCTCCATAGGTAAAGATTTACATACCCCTTGACACCTTACCTTATGTCCATCTCCCACTTCTACAGAATATGGATCGATAGGTGTTACCTCTAACTCCAATTCTTTCACCAAATTCAGGGGAATGAAGTTATGAATAGCTCCACAATCAATCAACACAATTACCCTCCTATTTCTGATTCTTACCCACAATTTCAAGGATTTCTTGGTAGTAAATCCTTCAATGCTATGCAAGGATAATTGATGAAATCCTTCACCCTCTTCTTCCTTATCTTCTTGATTTTCCTCCTCTTCCTCCTCTATAATCATAACTCTTAATTGCTTGTTTTTGCAGACATGAGTGGGATGATACTTCTCCTCATATGTGAAGCATTCTCCCTTTCTCATTTTCTCAATCACCTCTATAGGTGACAACCTTTGAAATTGTCTCCTTCCCCTCCATCCAGTTTCCCCCATCCTACTAGACTGCACTGCTTCAGCCATCTTGTTATTGACTGGCTGTCCTTCTTTCCCAATTTTCGGGTTCATGAAACATGGTCTCTAAAATTGGTACCCCTTTCTGTACCCTCTACTCATATTTCCCAAGACCCTATTTTTTTTCTTCCACTTGTCTGGCTTTGCTCATAGAATCCATTAAATTTCTGGGTTCATGAAGTCTCACCTCTGTGCTGATTTCTTCTTTTAATCCTTTGAGAAAAAGTTCCATTAAGAAAGATTCCTCCAAGCCCTTTACCATACCAAAGCACTTCTCAAAATTGTTGATGAATCCTTGCACGGATTCATCCTGTTTCAGTGCTAACAGAATTTGAAAAGGGCTCCTGAGGCTGGACCCTTGGAATCTTTGAGACAAGGCTATCTTGAACCCTTCCCGCGAGTGGTTTGGGTTCCAAGATTCCCACCACTGGTACCATCCCAATACCAGTTGATAGAACTGGACCAGAAAGCTAGATGAAATTCAGTATTTTATTGAATGAGAGAATAACTGCAGCAGCCACAATGTGATTTCAAGGATCACAACCTCCTATTACATTTCTGGTGTCTCTTCTCAGCCACTAACCCACTATTTATATCTATCTCTAACCCCACAGTTAGGTGTAACTAACTAACAATCAGTTATAACTAACTGAACTAACTGTTATTTGTTTTATTTGTTAATTGAACCCTCCTATTATAAACTTGTCCCCACCTTCTACTTCTATCACATTCTATCCATTGTTTTGAGATCTTGTGGGACAATCAACACTCAGCATGATCCATAAGAGGAAATGACCAAGATAGCCAGGAATGGAAAATCTGATCTTGTGATATTCCCATTTCCCTTACCCTCCTCCTTCTACCCCTACTTCATTTTATCACCCTTGTAACTAAGCAATTATGTATTTATTTAACCATTTTGAATAATTATGTTATAGGATGATGCACAGTGTGTTTGGGTGTACATTAATATCATGGATCAGAGAGATATAAGGTTGGTTGGGTGGTTAAGAAAAAAGTGAAGAGGGGAAGGAAGGGTGGGAGGGAGAGGTCGTGGGTTCGATTCCCTCCATTAACAAAAACACTAACATTTAACAACTAACATTGGCCGATCAAAAAAAAAAAAAATCATGGATCAGGTCCTTTCTCTCCACGTCTAACCAAAAAAATACACGGAAGCAACCTATACTTGCTTCCATTGGACATGGATCCACTCAGCTCGAACGCACAAGCAAACATGCTAGTAGTGTTATGACCAATCTACTTAGGTATCTCCAGTACATTTTGGAATCTATGATATGTATATACTATATAGCACGAAAAGTAACCTAGATAGATTAGACAGTTGACTTGGGAATTTTTTAGTTGCTAGTAGTAGGTACTATATATAGAGGCCTCCCTTGATACTTGGATTCTATATGTCTTATGAATGGAGCAGGTTTATGTAGGGTATCCTAGTCATTTACAAGTACAAGTACAACAAAAGTATTTTCTATTTTTACAAATATTAACTCTTGTTAGAGAGTTCCATACAAGTTTCCATGTCGGATACATGTCCAACTCATGGACACAGCAACAAAATGGTGTGACTGTGCTTAGTGATTAGGTCAAATAAATATTTCAAAGAGCATAATTATGTTCGTTAACCATTATCTTGCATGTCAATAACAAAAGCAATCCAAGGGAAAAAAAATGGATACAGAAGAAAATATGTGATCCTGCAAGTATACACATGACATTGATTGCATGTGAAAGCTAACCTTAGAAGGAGCATCATCACTTTTCCCATTATTGTCCTTTTTTCCTCCAAATAGGGCATATAATCGGAAACATCTTTGGCCATGTCCAACTTTCCGACAACCACATCGAGATAATATCTTCATGTCAACTATATTTGAACTGGTGCTTAGTTTAACTGTTTAACAACAGCCAACAATGAGTAGCTTTTGGATAACGATTCAATCTTGTGAATCAAAAGCAAATATGGATTCACGTTGCATAATTCTCAATCTTGCCTCTTATAAAAAGTCCAAATTCATAGCTCTATCATAAAAGTAAGAATATTTTCAATCAAGGTCAATTTTTTAATCAAGCCGTTCCTGCATTCTGATTTAGAAAACAACTCTTTGAATGAAAACCCTCACCAAGCTCTCAATTACTCACATCAAAATAAACCTAGGATTCAATTACATAATTTCAAAATAGTTTCATTCTTAACAAAAAAAAAAAGGAATTTTAACACAAAGGACACTATACTGTCCCATTGTCCATCACACCCACATCAATACAAACAAAAACCCCTCCCCCACAACAAAACATACATAAACCTCATGAAACATAAGTAAGCAAAGACAATGGCACAATTTGGACAAACTAATTGAAACCCCAAAACCCAACTTCGACAGATAAGGCAAAAAGTTCCAATCTTGATGAACTCTGTGAATACCCAAATGAAAATAAATGGAGAGGGAGACTCACAGAGAGAAGATGATAAAGGGGCATGCTTTTTCCAGTCACTGAATCCGACCACGTTTGACAAGGGACCAGTTAGAGAGGGCGCGGTTGTCATTTGCTTCCACGAGCAAGAAACAATAAGAAGCTTAAGTTTGGGTTTCGAAGGATGAGATTGAAATGAAAGCGGTAGTATCGGATAGAGTTGAATTTCTTTTGATTGGAAGGGAAGAGTAGGTTCGGCGGTGATTATGATTTTGGTTTGGGACAAGTTTTGTTTTGTTCCATATTTGCACTGTCAGCACAAGCAGCATTCAATTTGAAACTATTTTTTTCCTATTTTTTTTTGTTTTTTATAATACTAGAATAAATATTTTGTATTTTATAAAATATTTAAATATATTAATATTTTCATAAATTTATATTTGAAATTATTTAAATAATATAATATTTTTAATTAATTGTTGTTGTGCATGATAGATATATAGTTGATTATATGTTTGATAGACTATATTTTTTAAAATATAATGAATGATATATATAAAAATTAGTTATGTGTTAAGTAAGGTGAAAATAATATATATATATAAGTTTTTAGTTAAAAATATATATTTTTATTAATACTATTAATTATATTTTTAAATTTAAATTTAAATTCAAACAATGAGTAAGATATAAGGTATTATAGTACTTGTTTTTATATTTGTATTTTTAAAAATTCATGTATCCACACTTATATGCATAATTGTGAAAATTGGTTTGATTTGATATCGTATATATTAAAAATTTAAAATTATATATATATATATATATTATAAGTATATATAACTAATATTATTTGAGTAAAAAAAGTTCATCCATATTCCAAAATCCAAACTAACAATCGATAATAATCCAAAATCTAAAATTCATAAAAAAATCCAATTTTTTTGAAATAAAAAGAAAAGTTATAAAACTGATTGGGTCAGATCGATCCAACCAGGATTCGATAACCTATCCAACTAGGTTTGACTGACCCAGTTAAATGACCGAATCCAGGTCCAACTAACCAGATCGGACCGAATTTCAAAATACTACATGCAAATTGTGTTCTTATCATGTGGATACCTAAATGCACATACCCTTATACATTATCCTCATATTAATTAAAATGAAAAATTGATAAAATAAATAAGTAATTATAAAAATAATATTAATTAAATGATTAGAAATTTAACAAGTAAATTGTCCTATCTTCTAGCTTGGACCAAAAGATATAGATAAGTTACTTTCAAATTGCAGGACCAATTTTACCCCATGCATGACAAAACAAAAAATATTAAAAAATACATTATAAGAAATATTATCAATCTAATATAAAAAAATACATACCTTGCTATCAATTAGGACTAATTCTAAAGGAATGTACTCTTTGCATTTGGATGAAATTGCAAATGGATCACCGTTGATCAATATACACAAATTAGTTTTTTTTAATAATCTTTTACACTAAATCATATTTAAGAGTCAAATGTGATTAAAAATATGAAGAAATGATGCACCTTTGATGGTAAGTTTTGAATTATTGCATTTCAAATGGTTAATTTGCAATCATTTATATAGCATTTCAAATAATTTTTTTCTTGCACAATAAAATAAAATCAACAAATTAAATATAATAATTATAATTATCATAAATAAAAAGAAAATCATCGAATTAAATATATTAATTATATATTTTTTAAATATTATGTATCACCTAAATGTATATGTTGTAGTAGACAAATTGACAGAATATATTTAACTCTTAATTTCGGTAGGTTATAATTTTCATAAATTGGAATAATATATATGTGATTGATTGAAAGGTGATTAGTGTAATTAATTTTTTTATGCACACTAAAAGAAAACCAATGAATTAAATATAGTAACTATAATGATCATGAATAAAAAAACATGAATTAGATCAACAAATTAAATATAGTAATTATATTTTTAAAAAATATTAAGAATTACCTAATTTACGTATATACTACCATAGGCAGCTTAACAAAATATATTTAACTCTTAATTTTGGTACGTTATAATTTTGGTAGTTATAATTATGTCTATGTAAATTAATTCAATTTTGGTAGGTTATAATTATCCGTCAATCGGAACAATATATATGTTATTGATTGATAGGTGATTAGTGTAATTAATTTTATAAATTAATGTATTAATTAATATATGTGGTTTGTAATCGAACCAAGTTTTTACAAAGCATCACATTACGACATGTGTCATATGAACATCGAGAGTTGTTGTTTTATGAACATGTGGGTACCAAACCAAAAAAGTTATTCACAAATTTTATTACATTAGATTAACTAGTACAATACCCGTACAGACGTACGGGTAAGCTGCAAATTTAAATGTATAATATAATTGTATACATTTTAGTTGTAAATGTGTAAAACTTAATAAATGAGAATCAAACTAATAAGATTGGAATATGTAATATACTTATAAAATAACGTTGTCTATTTAGCTCATAAGTTTACAAAACCAAAGCACCATCATTTTTGCAAAAATTCACTACAAAAAAATTATAAATAAAGTTCAGAGAGATTGACAAAGTATGATGCACTTAATTTATAGTTAATCAATCCACAACATTCCTTATCAGAATTATAGGAGTACCACTTTTTTAATACATATTCTCGAATTAAAGCTTCAATCTTAGCAACTTGTTTATTTTTAATAATAATAGTAAATTCATTAGTCATGAAGGAAACATATACAATAATATGTTCCTGCTGATATCTAACCAATTTGATATATTATTCAATTTAATTTTATTTAACTAAAAATTAAAGAAAAAAAATTGTGAGACCTCACAATATGATAAACAAAAAATAAACCAATTTGTTATATTCTAAGTGTTAGGTAAAGAATCCAAAATTTTATTGATATTATACATACCTCAGAGTCACACAAAATCAAATGCAAAATGGGGACTTGGTTAGGTTGGTCATTGTTAATAATAGTCCACATTCTAATGATTTGTGTTGTCATTACCCATGAATGGAAGCCTAGGTGTATATCTTTGAGCTGGATTTGTCGTAGCTGAGACAAAGCTATCATATCTTGTGTTCAAATAATAAGTAACAATGAGGTAGAAAATTGAGACCAAGTCAAAAACTAAACACTTAAGAAATCACTAACGAAGAAAGACAAAAAGTAAAGTACTATTCAAATATGATGCTAACAGATCATACCTGCTTCTTGATGAAATGAGCGGGTTTTATGTAAAGAAGAAGAACTGAAAGAGAGAAGCAAGAGAAGCCCTTTGTTGCAACTTCATGAAAAGTAGCAGAAGAGAAGATGACACAATAATTATAACTCTATTTTTCTTGATGCACGTGAGAGAACAAAAGTACCTAAACAAAGATGGGCACAAATAGTCTACTATAGCCTGGAAATGCAGAAAAATAGGCTCTGGTATAAATGTGTTGTCAAATCACCTAATATTATTAAGAATAAGTAAAATATTCATAGCAAGACAAATATCTCTGGGTTATCATCACACTACATGCAGAGACCCATTTGTTTCAATTTGACATATTCAAATTAGTCACATTACTAATGTAAAGATATAGTCATATATTGAGATCTTTTATTTGTGTTGGGGTTAATAGGAAGTGGAAGTCTTTTATAGAATATCATATAATCTAAAACATTAGTTACATATGAAAATGATATAAGCTAATAATGTCATGAAATATTTTAAGTGTGAAAATAATAAATTGATGATAGAGTAAGTTGTATTTATAGGTAGTGTAACATCCTGAAATTTCAATAACTATAAATATATATTGTATGAATTATTCTTGTGTAAGTGTTAGGTTATGTGAGATTTGATTGGTCTATATTTAAATTATTTGGGTGAAATATTAATTAGAGATAGTTCAAAAATGTTTGAAGAGAAATGACAATATTACCCTTCCCTTGAAGCAGAAATTATAGAAATGCCTTTAAGGTGAAAATTACACAAATACCCTTGGATATTTTGGAAATTACCATAATACCCTTGAGGCTAAAATTGCCTAGACACCCTTAGATATTTTGTGAAAGCTTGATAAAATTACAAAGTGCCCTTGGATGACAGATTACCAAAATACTTTTAGTGACAGAAAGCCTCAGAATAGAATTTCTATGAATTTTATACGGTCATAACTTTGAAATCTTATTCAGGAAAAATCAAGCATCAGAAAAATAAGGAAAAATGATAAATAGAATCTGTGAAATTTTCTCTTAATTGTAGGATGAATAGACTTATTCAATAAGATGGTTTAGTAATTTTGATGGTTGGAAGCAGAACAGACCAATCAGAAGTCTTGTATGTAAGGTCTGTGTAGCACTTTATATAGACTGCTTGTGAGCAATTTATACTATAATTGAAGTCAGTTTCTGGAAAACTCTAGAGTTCTATTATTTAATATTATCCTTAGGTAAAAGAGTTCAAATCAAACTTTACTTCCTACTAGAAAATGTCATGTGTAAAGTAAAGATAAAACTAGATTATTCTTCTTCATTTAAAAGATGACATATGTATACAAAAGAAACCATATAATTTTCTCTTCTTAAAAGGAAATAAAACATGATATAGAAAGAGGAAAGAAAGATAAAAATCTTCCCCTTGGCTAAAGAGAATACACGTGAAGAAGAGAAGAAAAAGGGCTAAGAAGTCATCATGCTTTACAAAATATTTACACAAGATAACATGAAAAGAAGAAAATCTTCTCTTCCTTCCTTGTAGGCCACGTGAAAATGGAGAAAGAAGGAGAAGCTTCATGACTTAGACAAGTGGAGGGACACTTGTAAAGAAGGCATCATGACTTAGGAGATTTTTGCATAAAGTAAAATATATTTCAAAGATTAATTATGAGTTTAGTTAGGATGGAAGGGAATAAGAAGAAACTAAGTTATGATGGAACTAGATGAGAGTAACTAGCTAGGAAGAACAATTATGTCCTTAAATATTTTATTATTTTCCAAACTCTATATAAAGGGAAGTGGGCCTTAAGTGGAAGTCATCTGCAAGACTTCCTTTCTACCAACTTCACGTGAATCACTCTTCTTCCATCTCTTTCATTTCACTTTCATCCTTTCATTTTCAAAGCCTAAATCAAGTAAGAAAAAGACCCCACCTTCTTGAAGAATCACGTGTAGAAGCTAGTACCATTAGGAAGAGATAGACAAGCTTCATAAGAGGTTATAAGGTAAGCATGGGGAAGTTTTATGATAAAGATAGTTTAAGTGTTACTTGTGTTTGAATAAGTGTTTGAAGTTCTGTGAAATATGACTTGTATCTAAGTAATTATTGGATTTAAAGTTATAGTTACATGATTGAGTGCTTGAATGAGGTTTTATATGTTGTTGAGTGTTTCTATGAATCTTTGTACATGGATGATATGTTGTGTTTTGTACAGGAGTGATAAGCTGAGTTTTGTACATGATTTATGTTGATTTTCTAAGTAAATCAGGTGAGACAATGATTGAAAGATTTATATTGAATATCTGAGTTTATGAATGAGATATGCATAAGTGAATCAGTCTCATGTGTCCCATAAGAGTTGCCTCAGAGTGGAGGTGTATATAAGAGTTGCCTCAAAGTGGAGGTGTGTATAAGAGTTGCCTCAGAGAGGAGGTGTGTCAGATAACTGTAGGAACTGAGTTCCCACGTTCAGACAAGAGGAGTCTGAGCTGGGGGTTGACTTTTGCGGTGGGGAAATCACGCCACCCATGATGATCACATGAAGTGTCGGTGAGAATCCTGTGCAACAACGGGGGACCCTGACTGATCATTTCAATTCTGTGCCACTGGGATGAGGCTATCTTGACAGTTGGTATCACATAATAAGAGTTTAAGAGAATCATGCATCATGATAAGAGTCTAAGAGAATCATACATCATATAGAAATTTTGAGGATGTTGTTATAAATATCTGCATATTGAATATATTCTATTGCTTAAATTATGTTTATCATAAACTTACCCTGTATTTTGTGTCTGTGGTTGACACCTGCTATGACCTCGATTTTATTCAGGCGAGCAGATGAACAACAAAGAGAGACTATTAACTGTCTACAAGAAGAGGATTTGTTTGAAGATGTGTTATTTGAAAATGTTATGTTTGGAGATGTATTCTTTTGTTACAGAGTGTTCCAGTTATTTGTATCATGTAATAGAACCAGTGTTAGTTTGTAATTTTATTATTTGTTACTTCAGATTTATAAATATTACTCGGTAAAGAAATTTTCTTGGAGTATCAGTTATTGGCAAAATTTTGTTATATTCAACTGGATATTCTTAAGTAAATTGAAAAGAATTTTCATAAAAAAAATCAATAATAATAAGATGGTAAGTTGAGGCGTTACAGGTAGTCCACTATAACGGGAAGTATTATCTCCCCTCTCTTACCTATTTGTATCACTCTTGGACATCCTCTGTCTTCCATTCTATTTTTTATTACCAAGTAATTATTATCTGCCTTGTATCACCCATGACAATATTTTGTTTTATTTTTCACTTCCTATTAACAAAAAATGCATTACATATGAATTATAAAAAATCAAATAATAATTAGGCGGAGTAGACATAGAGAGCTTGGATGCAATCACGCATACATGTAGACACACAAACATATAGAAACTTACCTTTTTTAACTCCACCCTAGGAGGAGGAGGATCTGGTAGAAGGTTGGCATTGGAGTTGCTTTAAATCCTAGACTTTTTCGAAGCATCTTAATTTCAGCTTCTTAGGTCTCCTATAAAAAAGGTGAAAGGTTGGTGTGATTAAATGGCTAGGAATATATTTTTCTGACCATGTACGAGGAATAGAAAGCAAGGCATGATGACATCACATAATAATAAGCATTACTCATGTGAGCATTAAAATTTTGAATCATCCTAATTCATCAATCTATCACCCTACGAACTTCTTTATTCAATTAGGATTTCCAAAAAATTAAACAATACTTATTAAACATGGGATAGTGTGATCAACACTTACAACTAAGAATGCTAAAACCTGCACCATATTAGAATTGTGTAGATCTTTCCATTCTTCAATATGAATGGATGAAATGTCCACTACAAAATCACATATCAAAGAATATATATGAAACTTCACAAAAAATAAATAAAGGAAAGAAAATGATACTTGTTTAAATGAGAAGTTCAAAAAAATAAGCCATACAAGCCAAAAGGGATTTTTAGAAAGGTAAATAAGCCATTGAAACATGGATAATATTATACTAAATTACTAATACTATATATGTCAAATCTTGCTGTAGCAGAAAATATCAAGCAAAAATTAATAAAGCCATAGAAGCAAGATTAAAATAATCCTTAACCGAAATGTACTAAACCACTAAGAAGAAACTTCAATCCACAAAGTAAGAAATGATATTTGCTTTTCTTTTATTTGTCATTTTTTAAATTTTCCTACAAATCATTCTCAATAGTCAATACAAACACCTTGTGGGTAACTTTTCAAGCCTAACAAAGTCTCAATGAAAAAATATATTAGAGGCATAACAGCTCAGTGGTGTGACTTCAAGGAAATAGCAGAGTGTGGCAGTATAGCACACACATTCATGATCAAGCCACATTTTACCTTGAGAATTGATGACACAAAAAAATGTTCATAGTAGAATATAAATTTGTCTGTGAATTTTAATGCCATAGGTAGGTAAAATATAACCTTTCACATAAAAGGTAGGCATAAAAAGGTAAATGCTGACACAATACAATCATATAGTTAATCTATGAAAACTGAGACAAAGAATGGGAAAGGGGATTCTTACCGAGACAAACGATATAAAAATCATGGCAAACAGTGTTTCACTTGTGTAAGCTTTGTTAGAATTGAAGAAGTTGAGGCAAAAGATTCAAGATGATTGAAGCAAATGAGTTTTGATGTTTTACATGCCCAATCAATTTGATGGCATATGTAATTTTTGTTTAAGCTTGGTTCATTAGATAAAGCTTTATAGTCCTCATTAGCTTTTGATAATTCATGCATTCATACATTCATTTGAATAGAATTAATCATGTGGTAATAATCAAAGTCATAGAAATTCATTAAGGCTACTAGGAATTGTATAAAACATTTTCTCACTGCTTTAATCGATTACATTGGTGAAATAATCGATTACAGCATGTGTATGTTTTCTGGAAAATGCCTTATGAACATTTTAATCGATTACCACTGGTTCGTAATCGATTAAATAAGCTTTACACAGAATTAGAAACTTTATATGATAATTGATTATCTTGAAAAACAATCGATTACATAAGCTTCTGCATAATTTTACATAACATGTTCATCTGGTTTAATCGATTACCAGATGTTTGCAATCGATTAAATGTGCATTGTTAAGTTTTAGGCATGATTTGTGTTAATCGATTAAATAGGAACTTAATCGATTACATGTGTGCATTAAAAAACTGAGTTCATCTGGATTAATTGATTACAAGATGACTTAATCAATTATTTTGTTCGTGGTAAATTTCCAGATTTTTGATGAACACTTTAATCGATTATCTGATTAAAATAATCGATTACATTGACGAATTAATCAATTACAGTTAGTTAAAACAGTTTTTTTATAAATAGAACAACTAGGTCTGTGTTAGACTAAGTGAGAAAAACATAGATACTCGTGCAACCTTGTGATAGACACATTCTAAAGCTCTTAAGAGTACCCAAGACTGAGATTAGTGAGATAATCAAATATGAAGAGTATCATGGAGAGTAACTTGTGTTTTTAGTGTTGTTTCTCAAAGATTGAAGAATTGTTCAAGCTAGTGCTTAAAGAAAGCCATCAAGAAAGAGTTATATTCATCTGTTGCATATAATCTCAGGTTGATTGCATCATTCATATCATTGTAAATTGCTGAGGATTATAAGGTGATATTTTTCCTGAACCTAAAGCTTATTTTGGTTGATATTTGTTTGTAATTGTGTTGTATTTCCATATAACATATGTGTTCTTTAAAGCTTTTTCTAGAAAGGATTTCTAGAGGGAAGAATAGATAGGGGATCTCTAGTTCTTGATCTTTTGAAAAGTCTATAGGGAGTAGATTTTGAATTTTACCTAGGGAGGGTAAGAGAGATCATTTGTAAGCTTGTAAAGAACAGATATTTGTTATAGTGGAACTCTAACCAAGATTTGGTTGGAAGAAAACTGGATGTAGCCTTCGGGGTTGAGAGGTGAACCAGTATAAATCTTGTGTGTTTTAAGATTTCAGTTTATATTTCATTAAATTCTTGAAGTATAGAATTTGTTCATCATACAAACTTGGTTACAACACAAGAGTGATTTGATTAGTGAAGTAAATTGTTTTCTAAATTGGTTTTGAATAGATACGATCCTTTTGAAGTCTTCCGCTGTTATAAATTTTGAAAGGAAATTTTAAAACTCTGAGGTAAAACCAATTCACCCCTCTCTTGATTTATTTGCATAAGTTTTCATTGTATTTTCAATTGGCATCAAGAGCTAGTTCTTGTAATTTGCTCAAGATATTTTTAAATCTTTGACAATGAATACTAATCAAATAACATTCAAGGAGGGAGCCTCATTGAATAAACTACCTTTGTTTGAAGGAGAACATTTTAATTTTTGGAAAAATAGGGTTCAAATCTTCATCCAATCTAATGACCCAGGTGCTTGGAATTGTATTGAGAAAGGTCCTTTCATTCCTACCAAAATTGTTGATGGCAAATCAATACCAAAAGAATGGGATGAAATGTCTGAAATAGAAAAGAAAATGGTTGAATATGATTTCAAGGCAAAGAATATGATAACTTCTGCATTATCTTCCGATGAATTTTTCAGGACTGTTAAGTGTAAAAGCACCAAAGAAATGTGGGAACTACTTGAAGTTACGCATGAAGGTACTGATGATGTGAGAAGATCAAGGAAACATACTCTCATTCATGAATATGAAATGTTCAAGATGAGAGATGATGAGAACATCTCATAGCTTCAAACTAGGTTCACCCACATAGTGAATCACTTGCTTGGGCTAGAGAAAATTTTTGATGTAGAAGAGTTGAACATCAAGATCCTCAAGTGCCTAACAAGAGATTGGCAGCCTAAAGTCATAGCCATTAAAGAATCAAAGGATTTATCAAAGATGTCAATGGCAACTATGTTTGGTAAGCTCCTAGAGTATGAACTTGAATTATCTCAATTAACTCATGGTGAAGATGTAGATAAAAGGCATAAGAGTATAACATTAAAAGCTGCACCTTCAAAGATTGAAAGAGAAGATGATTCAAGTGAAGATGATGATGATGATGATGAGAATATGAATCTCATAGTAAGGAAGTTTACCAAGTTTTTGAGGAACAATAAAAACAGAAGGCAACCACAACAAAAGAAAAGAAGTGACAGCACCTACAAGAACAAGAACCTCTCCTCCAGCACTTGCTTTGAATGTGGAAAGCAAGGACACATAAAGTCAGAATGCCCCTCATTATCAAAGAAGCCACAAACTGAGATGAGATCAAAAAGGGATGTAAAGCCTAGAAAAGCCTACATTGCTTGGGAGGACAATGAATCCACAAGTTCTGAATCCTCTTCAGAAAAAGAAGTTGAAGCTTACCTATGCCTTACATCTACCATTTGTGAAAAAGAAGAAACATCAAGTACAAAATCAGAGGTAAATTCTGAATTTGAAAATGTAATTGATGTTTTTCATGAGATGCATTGTGAAGCTCAAAAACTAGCAAAAGCAAACAACAAGCTTAACAGTGACTTAAGATGGCATGTATCCAAGCTTGCTGAATTGCAAGAAGAACTCTGTAAATTGAATGAAGAACATGACAAGCTTTTTTCAAGTTACAAGGAAAATGGATGTACATGCTCCTTAGCCATCTCTAAGGTTGGTAAATTGATAAGTGCCATATTTCAGTTAAATTCATGTTACAAATACTGGCACTTATCTTTTGATTTCATTAACTTGGCTTATACATTTTCCCTAAACCTAGTTAAATAGCACCTAGTACTTGTGTTAAAGTTGTTTTGGAAGATTAATCCAATCATGTTTTGTATTTTGATAGATTCCGTGGATTTTCGAGGCTTCCGAATAAGCAAAGCAAGCAAAGAAGGCTTATGTAGCAAGTATGGGAGGTGCACCAAGCATTTCAGGCCCAGAAACTGACATGGCCCAAAGCTTTCTTCAACATTAAGACTTTAACTCGCCCAGGCGACCAACCATAGTGTATTTTGCTCGCCCAGGCGAGCTACAAGTTCCAAAAAGATATGTTAAGCTGGCCCAGGCGACCAAAACATGAAGAAAATGGTGGCCTGGGCGAGTGGAAACAAGAAATCCATGGATCTATAAATAGCCACGAATTTGGAGAGAAAAATTGATTCTTTTGCATTCCTTTCTTGCTTAAGGCTTATTCCTTAGGTTTAGGAGGTTAAATATTAATAGTATGTAGGCTAGGAAAGTGAGAGAAGTGAGGATTAGTGTGGAAACTCTGCCGGATAGAAGCGGTGATGGGGATATTCATCAATTCTTTCCTTGAGGAAGTTCTCTCCACTATGAGTAGCTAGCTTCTCTGAGGATTGGATGTAATCTTCTTAACCCTATATCTCTTTTAATACTTATGTATGAATCGTTCTATTTCTTGTTGGTAATTTCATTCGACGCTTAATGCTTGATTTTACTTAATCACTAGTATCATGAACTTAAATCCTAAGTGAGACTGGAAAGTAATCTTAGGGTTTGAACTGAATGAATTTACTCATTATGTTACGTTGCTAGGAATAGGGCATAACGTTCTGATTGCATAAAGCACGCGATTATAATTCTTAATGCTGAGGTATTTACTTCATATGCGAGGGATCGATATTCGATAGATATTCTTAGAACTTGAATGCGAGGGATCGATTCAAGAGAAACTAGTGTGCATCAATAAGGGTAGACAGTGATTTATGCATCAAAGGATTTTGTTAAAGATGCTTACTTCAAAATATCTAATCACAATATCTAAGGGTACTATTGTAATTTTAATTTCGAGGGCATTTTTGTAATTTTCACTTCAAGGATACTATTGTAATTCTCACATCAAGGGAGAGGGTAATATGGTCATTATCCTTCAAGCATTTTTTTAATATCTCTTTTTATCTCTAATTAACATTTAATTTTTGGGATGCTACATTTCTTCATCAATTCATTCAAAGGAGAAGCAATGGTACTAAAGTCCTTCACAAATCTCCTACAAAAGCTAGCTAAACCATGAAAGCTTCTCACATCCTTCACACCTTTTGGAGTTGGCCATTCCATGATGGCTTTCACTTTCTCTTGATCCACTTGGACTCCTTGAGCACCTACTACAAAACCTAGAAACACAACTTGTGAAGTGCAAAAGCAACATTATTAATTGCTCCATACAACGTTTCCTTCCTTAGCACATCCAAGACACTTTTAACATGCATCAAATGATCATTTAAATTGGCACTATAAACAAGAATGTCATCAAAGTACACTACCACAAACTTGCCTATAAAGTGTCTAAGAACGTGATTCATAAGTCTCATAAAGGTACTTGGTGTATTAGTCAAACCAAAAGGCATAACTAACCATTCATAAAGCCCAAATTTTGTTTTCAAAGCCATTTTCCATTCATCCCCTTCCCTCATCCTTATTTGATGATAATCACTCTTAAGATCAATTTTAGAGAAAATAGTTACCATCATGCAATTCATCTAAAAGATCATTAAGTCTAGGGATGGAATGTCTATACCTTATGGTGATGTTGTTGATTGCCCTACAATCCATGCACATTCTCCAAGTTCCCTCCTTCTTAGGCACAAGAATAATAGGCATAGCACAAGTGCTCATGCTCTCACGGATCCACCCTTTGTCAAGTAGCTTTTCCACTTGTGTTTGGATCTCCTTTGCTTTCATGGGGGAAGTCTTATATGCTGGCCTATTTGGGAGTGAACAACCTAGAATCAAGTCAATTTGGTTCTCTATACCTCCCAAAGGAGGCAAGCCCTTTGGCACTTCTTTTGGAAAAACATCTTGATATTCCTCCAAAAGTGATTGCATAACTTTGGGCAATTTTTCACCTTCTTTGTCAACATGTAAACAAAGAGAGTTAGGAAGCATAAAATAAAGAGGTTGTTGTGCCAAAAACACTCTTTTGATTTGCTTTTCACTCAAGAGCAAGTTCTCTTTAATCTCATGAATTTTTTTGCTCTCATTTTCTCTCTCTTTGTTTTGCTTCCCACTAGTTTTTCTCTTTGGAAGCTCACTTTCTTTGCCTTTTTTTATGTAGAATTTTTATTCAAGTGCAGTATTTTTTTTCAACTCTTGAATTCTTTTCTCTTTCATCCTCACTTGATCCTCACACACTTGTCTAGGAGTCAAAGGACTCAAAATAATTTTCTTGCCTAAGTGATCAAACTCAAAAGTGTTCTCTATGCCATTGTGTATCATTATTCTATCATATTGTCATGGCCTACCAAGAAGGATATGACCAGCCTCCATAGGTAAAATATCACAAAGAACATTATCATTATAAGCATTAATATAAAAAGGAATGAGCATTTGAGAATTTAACACAACTTCTGTAACACCCCTAGGCCTCCGGAGTATTATCATCAATGTACTCAGTATCGCGCTATTAGCGTTAACTGAACGCGGTGCGGAAACAACAGAATCATTTTTCTTGATTACATTACGTATGGAATTAAAACACACAACAAGAATCACAACACAAACCCCTGCTGATCCAGTTATCACAAGCATAAAACAACATAGGCAGAAAACATAGAAGTCTAACAGAAGACATCAGGAGGGAACATAACTAGGATACATCACATAAACTGTACATATACATATATAACTCTTAGTTCTACCACATCAGTGGTTATGCAACATAAATATGTACAGATAGCGGGTGTCCACTCACACCTCACACTTATACAGAAAGATAAGACAGAGACCAAAACAAAAGCTCTTCTGATCTTC
>PYAF01000114.1:189429-226169 GCA_007407185.1 Glycine tomentella | reverse complement strand
CCATCCCTCAGACTGTCAATCCACTACCTGAGAGAGATCATCTCACAACGGAGGCACTCTATCCCTCAGGGTCATCAACCACATGCCTAAGAGAGATCATCTCACACAGGAGGCACTCAATCTCTTAGGGCTTTCAACCACATACTATCTGTCCTACCACCATAGGACTCTATTCTACTGGCCAGAGAATCTCAGTACTTAGACACAATCACAGTGTCCATCTAACCTCAAACACAGACCACAACTATGGTCTTTATCAATCTCAGTACAATCGCTTGAGGATACTCACTCAGGACTTTCATCATCTCTGCCTAAGGAGGAACATCCAACCAGGGCAATCCACCCTTAGGACTGTAGGCGAAGAGCAGTGGCACCTCCCAAGGAATCTCAGCTATTCCAGGGAGTCCTCAAACTATTCCTCTGGCTAGGGAACCTCAACTAGCCTGATACCATCTCAGTATCTTATAGATTCCATCACAGATCATTCTCTGATCTACATCTAATCAACCATAGAACACATCACAGTGTTCATACATCTCGGCCTAAGGCTCCACCTGAACCATAGGTGTCAAACACCCTCACACTTTCTCAGTGTCTATCCTAGGGTTCATCATACATTCACATATCTCTGGAATGGCCTGAGTATTTCTCCAAGTGCCGTTCATCTAGCCTTTCAGGCTCACAACACACATAATTATCAAATCAGGCCACACTGGCCCTTCAGTCCACAGCATGCACATTATATACATATATGTATATATATATATATATATATATTTAAACATAGCATGCAATCATCACCCACTTGGGTGGCAAACCATAGAAAGGAAGAATCTCCAGAACGATGAGCTTACCTGGCAAGCCGTGCCTCATAGCTTCAACCTCGAACTCTGGCCTGTGTCTCTGACACCCACAGTGTCTAGTCCTATCAAGGCACACATCCACATATCACAGACCATCCACAAATAACATAACAAGCTCATCAGACAGTCCTTAACTGTCACCGAGAAAGGAACCTCAATCCTTTCATCAACTCAGGTTATCTAACCCAAGATACATCAGACTTATCCATCACAAGCCTTCTCATAGGCCCTCAGTGGTCTATCACAGATCAACCATGGCCTCAGAGTCCTTTCAGACTCATCCAAAAATCAATTCTCAGAGAGCTCAAAGCTCTAACAACCCATATCCTCTGGGTTTCTCAGGGCTTGGATGGTCTATCTCACCAGACACCGTCTTCATGGCCTATCAGGCACCTCAAGCCCATCACAAAGGCTCTTGCATGTCTCAGCTCAAGTGACTCAGTTCAAGTCACACATGCACAACCTAGAGCCAAAAACCAACGTTCTCCAAATCACAAATTGAAAGCTAATCCTTCCTCCTCTCATCATTCTAAACACATCTCTCAACTAGACCCAGAGCTAATTCTAGCTCTATCACAGATGGGTCACTATTCACAGGAAACCCCCAAATCCCAAATCAAATGGGGAAACTCGAGTTTCTTACCTCAAAACTGATGAGGAAGGCCTCTAGGCTACTCTCCCTAGCCCTGGTGCAGCAAAAACACCTCCGTTCCTCGCCAAAGCTCGAGTTCTCTGCAACCTCTCTGGGGTTTCTCAAGATAAGGGGTTTCAGAGAGATTTGAGGAAGGATTCAAGCTCTCTCAGGGTTTCTAGGAGGTTTGGATGGTTTGGGAAGTGTTTAGACCAAGGTATAAGGCTCAAGGAAACTTGGAGCAACCATTAATGGAGGTTGGGACGCTGGGGAAGAAGAAGAAACTGATTTCCTCTTCCATTTTCGCGTTTGGGGCCTTTTTATAGGCCCTGTCGTGCAGCCCACGCTCCAGGCGTGGCATCCCACGCTCCAGGCGTGGCATCCCACGCTCCAGGCGTGGCACTCCAGTGAAAATCAACTTTCTGGAGCACTTCCCACGCTCCAGGCGTGGCCTCCCACGCTCCAGGCGTGGCATGCAGAATTTGGCTATGTACCCCCGGTAGTACATAGGCTTGTTGGCGCAGTACTTTCTGTTCTGCTTAATCTCTGCGATGAATCCCCTTGCTGATCGCGCGGGGTCTGGCGTCAACCGCGCCATGCCTTAGGGTTATCACAACTTCTCCACTTTCACTAAGCCATTGTAGCTTGTATGGCTTTGGATGCTTTGTGATTGGCAAGTGTAACTTCTCAACAAGTCTTGTACTAGCCAAATTGGTGCAACTACCTCCATCAATGATAAGTGAGCACACTTTCTTTTCAACTAAACACCTCGTGTGAAAAATATTTTCTCTTTGAGTCTCCTCTTTTTCTCCACAAAAATTGCTCAACATTTTCCTTACCATCAAGAGATCACCCTCCTCAGCCTCCACTAGTGTGAGTTCTTCTTCCTCTTCACTTGAAGAACTATTTGAACCACTTGAAGACTCACTCTTTATGCCTCTATCCTCAAGCAAAATCATAGTTCTTTTGTTGGGACATTGGGAAGTAATGTGACCCTTACCAAGACACTTAAAACACCTGATCTTGTTGGAGTTGGATCCACAATTTTTTTGCTTGAGCTCTCCACCTTTTCTTCTTTTTTTCACATGAGAAACCTCCCTTTTAGGCTTGTCCTTCCAGCTGGAAGTTGCAACCCCATTTGGTCTTGGAAAGGGAAGCTTTTCTCCTCTTTAGTTGTTGCTCCACCCTTTGAGCTTTGTGGACTAGTTCCTCAATTGTTGCATAAGAATGTAGCTCCATCACATCTTTAATACTTTAATATCTCTATTCAAGCTATGAAGGAACCTAGCCATGGTTGCTTCTTGGACCTCCACAATTTCAGCCCTCATCATCATCAATTTCATCTCTTTGTAGTATTCATCAACACTCTTGTAGCCTTGGAATAGTCTTTAGAGCTTGTTGTGGACTTCTCTTGCATAATAAGTGGGAACAAATATTTCTCTCAAGCATCTTTTCAAGTCATTCTAGCCATGCATTCTTTCTTTCCTCGACCTCTCTGTGTCCATTAGAATTTGGTTCCACCACAGCAAAGCGTAGCCACCAAATTCTAAAGTTGCTAGAATCACTTTCTTTTCTTCATAAAATTGTTGGCATGAGAAAGTTCTACTTTCTTTTCTTCATCAAATTATTATCACCATAGAATTTGAAATTTTTATTTTCACTCCACTCAATCCTCCACTTCTCCCATCTCTCTCTTCACTCCTCCAATCTTCCTCATCTGTATTTTGTCTCTTAGGATTGTGTCTCATATTATTTTCTCTCCTATCCTCCCTGTCACTCCTTTCATCATAATAATTTCCTCCATAAGAGGAAGCATGCTCACTCACCCTCCTACTACCACGAGTCTCTCCATACACACTATAACAACCCGCCTCGTAGCTACGACATCACTAACTTTAATCGTGTGAATTTCAAATTTTAATGAAAACTCCATTAATTTGATTATGAAAATGGTAATAAGTTTTTCACAATAATACAATCATCATACACACAATACAATTACAGTAATTGAATACATATGTATACATATATTAAATCAATACTCATCATTCACATATTTAGAACTTAATTTAGTTTTACATGTATTTACAACTCAAAATATACATGCCCACAAAAAGAATTAAGGGACTATCTATGAAAGAGTTGATTAACAAAACACAACTCTTTCCAAAAAGAATTCCAACATTATTACGACGGCTTGGCGGCTCCAACCAACAAGAATCTCCTCCAGAGTCATCTAATGCTGCTCATCTGCTCACACGAACGTAGGTTCACGGTCATCACAGGTACAAACCACACAGTACATCAAACACAATGGTGAGTTTATTGTAAACAACCAACAATTATCAGGTAACCGCAATTGGAAAAGAAACAACAATAACAACCACAATTATTATCAGAATCCCATCAGTCTATACACACTCGACAAACCAATCATCCAATTCATTTTACAAATCAAACAATCATGATTGGAATGATGCATGCTCCTGATTTTACTCTCACCATGCAATGTGGTACCATATCCAGGGAAATAGCCTCTCACAAGAAAAATGATTCATCGCCTATCAAGGCTGCCCTGTCGTGCACAGGCCATCCCCCCCCCCCCCCATGGTGATTAACCAGCGGCGCACGGGAATTCCTAACCTAACGGCCCCTTAGTACCTTGTTTTCAACCCACAGAAACCCATAGGTACGCACATGCCTTCATTCTATTTCCGTCAATGCAATATGAAGTATAAACACATGGGCACCATCAATGCATGACCTGGCTAGGAACACATCCTTCCTCGTAAGCGTAACCTGTCATGCACCTCCCATGGGTATCCATGTATACCCACATCAGACAATGACATTGTTCACATCAAGACTATCTCTCATCAATGTCATTATCAATATCAACACCATGTCACCTCAAAGTCATCAACATCATTTTATTTTAATATCATCATCATGAACCTTAATATCATCTCATTTCAACATCATCAACCACATCAACATTTTCTCATTTCGACATCATTAATTACATCAACATTATCTCAATCTCAATATCATCAACGACATCACAAACAATCGCATTTCACATTTATACATAATACATATGCCTAAGATTCACATTCCCTAGGTCTTCAGACAACCCAAATTTCGTACATTCACAATTCATCATACCACAAGACTGATATTTTTAGGAAAATTCTAAATTAAAGAGGAGGACTACAATATATAAAACACACTTTATGCCCATTTAAAAATTTAATAAAGAATTAAATAGAAGAACACATTATAAAATTTTGGGCATAATATCCTCTATAATTAAGACTTTTCACAAAAATCCAATCATTACAACAACAATATCATTCACAGTTTTATCCATCAACGAGCCAATTCATCGCATCCCATTAGTTAAAAACGTAGTTTTTCTTGAAGACGAGCACACACAAGAACAAACACACATCAATTATAAATTCATCGCATCTCATTAGTTAAAAACTTAGTTTTTCCTTGAAAACCAGCACACAACAGGGACAAGCAGATATCTTCGAAGTTGGACTCCCTGGCCCCCAACTATGGTACCAAAACTATAACTAAATAATAAACTCCCCTTACCTATCTATATCCCTCTGTTAGCTCCTTGAAACGTCATTTTGGGATCTCTCAAGTTCACGTGGGCCCAAACGCAAAGCTATATATACCAAATTGAAGATAATTTAGTATAGATTTCAAAGACAAGGTTAACATTAACATTCGGGGTCAGATACCCACTCAAATTTTAAAAAGAGACTAAAATCGTGTTTTGGGAGTCCACATCAAAAGGACATCATTTTGAAATTCCGATCACACCAATGCGACCGAGGTTTAACAAGGATCACAAGAATGACATCAATTTCATAACAAGGAGACTTTTACAACATCTCATTTCCAAAGGGTTTTTCAAAGGAAGTATAAAATTGCCAACAACGGTATCCAAAACACAAGAGACACTAAGAGAAGCTTAAACTAGCTAGGAGAAGACAAAGGAAACCAAGATTACCTCAAAGAAACCAAGAAAGGAGGATTGGAGGCTTCGTTCTTTACCAAATTCTGGAATTGAGTTTTGAAGATTCCGCTCCGAGTAAAATGTTCCTTTTCATGCGGTTGTCTGGCAAGCGGCGGTGCCTTGTAGTGGTCAGCGATGGCTGTGGCTGGTGGAGGAGGAGGGGGAGGGGAATGGGTGGTTGTTTGAGGGGAGAAGAAGGTCATTCTTTCGAGTTTGGACGCTGCTGGACATTTTTCAAACCGACTTGACTCGCCCAGGCGAGCCAAAATGCCTTCGAAAATTTGCCTGGGCGAGCTGACCCAATTTTAAAATATCTACTTCTATGAAAAAAATAATTTCTCACACTCCAGATGTTATTTTGACAACCCCAACGGTCACAAGTTATATGTGGGTTAGAAACCTACCTTTAAAATTTGAAGACAGTCCAACAGTTAACCAATCCAAAATGATGATTTTACTCAAATAGGTGTTTGGGTCAAACTCGAAATCGCACAATTCAACGCAGCTCAAACAAACTCCACATAACTTGACATCCACACTAATAAATTGCACAAGGATAATTTACATAACAATTCAAATAATCTAAAATAATCAAATAACACAAGAAATACAAGAAACATCTATTTTTAGTTAGATTTCAGGGTGTTACAGACACTACCATTTGGACTACTCCTTCTTTGAGTCTTCTTTTGTAACTCCTCAAATCTTGCATCCATTTTGGTTTGTAAGTCTTCCATTTGTTTTGTCATGGCTTTCATCAACCTAGAGGTCCTAGGTGACAAAGCCTCATCTTCTATTGAGCTCATCCTTCAAAAGAAATGGTTAGCAAAAACACAAGTATATAAGAAAATTTTCACCACTCTCTAAGTGTTTGCCACTCACACTCGTGTTTGCACACTTTATCTAGACTCTTTCTATAATGTTCTCTCTTGCATTTTTCCACTCTTGTTCCTCTCTATAGTTATTAAGAAAAAATTTCTAATCAAATCAAGCTTCTTTACTACAGTAAAATAGGAAACAATTCTAGGTTGGGCTTAAGAGTCCAAGAACAAGAAAACTCTAAGACAAAACCTTGGAAATTTTAAGAGACAAGCAACAAAAGCAAAGTTTTGAGAAAAGTACAACTCTAATTGGAATTTAATGAGACAAATCAAGGATATATTGGCTGTACCAAAATGAACAAGGAGGATATGCCAAGTAAATTCAATTGCTAGAAGCCAAATTTCATCAAATTTGCATGTCATACAAGTTCACTTAATTTTGTGGTTTAAACGAAATTTTGGAACTTGTAATTTTGTAACTTTCTTTGCTTCTAAATTCTGTTTTTCTTTGTAATTTTCCAGCCACTAATTCAACAATTTCTGGCTGTAATTTGATTGTTTTTCTAGCCACAATTCACAAACTTTTTTGGGCTGCACTTTTGATTATTTTTCCAGCCACAATTTGACAAACACTTGGGCTGCACTTCTTTGTTTTTCCCTTTGTACAAGTTCAAGAATCCTCTAAGAAAATGATGAATCATGAAAATATGATGTATAAAAATTGTAAAATTTGCTTCTAACAACTCAATTCAGTTTAGGCATGAGAGTAGAATCAAAACAAGTGGTCATACAACACAAAAACACTAACTAACACAAGTTTACAAGAATCAAGCTAGAAAAAATTAAAAAATTTCCAGAACACATGAAGAACATGAAGAATATAAGGACATGAAATCACACAAAACTTGAAGAAAAACCAAAGGTTAGGTGGCGGAACAAACAGCAAAGCCAACCCACCAACAATTTCACAAAAACAACAAGAATTCAAGTAATTGGAATGGATTTTTCAGATTTTGAAAGTTTTAGAATTTTTTACCTTTGAAGAACTTTTAAGAACTGAACTTGAAGAAGAATTCCACAAGGATTAGGCTCTAGATAACACTTGATGTATGGCTGAACTCATTAGCCATTAGTTTTCCCAAATCTACATTGCAATGAAACTCGATCTTCAAGAAACTTCAAGAACAACAAGCTTTCAACACTTCAATTTTCGTGAAGCCTATGGCTGGTTGGAAGCTTTGTTTGGACAACAATGGAAGATGAAAAAGGTCAGGGATGAAGGTGGATGGCACCATGGAAAGCTTTCTAATAAGCCTAGGAAGAATCGCCACAATAGCTCGAAGCCATTGATAAGAAACAAGACGTTCTTTCACAAGAACAAGAGAGAAACTCTCTACACAAATTTCAGAATTTGTAAAAATGACATCAAAAGTGTTTGCATTCAGTTTTTGGGCAGCACGAAATTACACTCAAATGCAAGGCAAATGATCATCCAAATGAAGCTTTTAATGTAAACTAAATGAAGCCTAAATGCAAGCTAATGAAACTTGAATTGCAAGCTTCATCCTAAGTGACTTCTTGGCTAAACCAACATGCCTAAAGGTGAAGTATTTTAGCTTCTAAGTGCAGTATTTTAAGCCTTAAGGTGTGATAAGTGCCACATTTTAGTAAAATTTGATTTATAGAATGGCACTTATCCGATTGTTTTGATTAACTTTATCTACAAATTAACCCTTGAAACCTAGTTAAATGATAATTGAATAGAGTTAAGTTATGAATGTATGTTTTGAGAAGATTCATCCAAATTAATGGTATGTTTTGATAGGTTCGAAGATTCCGGAAGCATCAAGCATATAAAAGCTAAGAAGAAGGGGGTGAACAAAGTAAACAAAGAAGTTTCAGAAAGCAATCCAGGCCCAACACCATCCAAGCCCAAAGGAAACTTAATGCTGAAGACTTAAGCTCACCCAGGCGAGCTCCTGAAGGCAAATCTGGTCGCCCAAGCGAGCAACAAATCCCTGAAAGATAACTTAAGCTTGCCCAGGCGAGCAAAATGTGAAGGAATTGGCCGCCTGGGCGACCAAAGCAGGCAGGAGGCTATATCCTATAAATACCCACGGATTTGTGAAGCAATGCATGTTGTTCTACACCAAATTAGCTCCTTCTTTCATATCTTAGGCTTAGGATTCTTCTTTGTTGAGAGTAAAGGCTAGGGGAGTGAGGAAAAGTGAGTTTTGTAGTGGAGATTCTGCCGAAAAGAGGATCGATGACAAGCTCCTTCAGTGATTCTCTTGAGGAAGGTCGTCCGATGCTCGCTTAAGCTTCTTTAGGATTGGACGTCCTCTTCTTATCCCTATGCTCTTTTAATTTCTATGCATTATCCTATTTCTTATTGGTGACTTTATTCTGTGCTTATTGCTTGACGCTAAATGATCGTTAGTTTCATGAATTCAAACCCTAAAGGCGACTGGAAAGTAAATTTAGGGTTTCGAACTGACTAGTTTCACTCATCACGTTACGTTGCTAGGAATAGGGCTTAACATTTTGATCGCATTAAACACGTGAATAGAATCTTAATGCTAGGGTATTTAACTGAATACGCGAGGAATCGGTTTTTAGTAAAGTATCCTTAGGACTTAATTGCGAGGAATCGAATTAAAGTTACTTAAACGTGTGCATCAATAAGAATAGAAAAATAATGCATAGGTAAAATTAATCGAAGGGATAAGAAAGAAGAAATCCAATCCAATGCTTCCTTGACTTAAACTCGTTTATTTACTTCCATAATTTTATCGTTATTTTATGATAACAAATCAAACAAATGAACCTTCGCTTAATCATCTGCCTACTAAATTGGTAAAAGATTTAAACTAGCCAAAGTAAACACAAATCCCTGTGGACACGTACTTTATAAATTTTGTAACTTGCAACGATAACACGGTGCGCTTGTCGTAAAAATCCTAACAAGTTTCTGGCATCGTTGCCGGGGATTTGATTTGTTTACTTAGTTGTTTAAATTTCAGTTTAGTAGAATTTGTTCTTGTTCTTTATTTTCTTGTTTTTGTATATATTAGTGTTATTAAACCTCGGTGCTTAACATAATCTTGTAGTTTTCGTCCTTTCACTTTATGCGAGGTAAGTCTTCTACAGATAAACCTCAGTTTCATCCAGAAATATCTAAAACAGAAAGGAAGAATAGAAAGAAAAAGAAGCAAGAATCCAACAAGCATTCCGAGGAAGCTGTGCCTATTAATCCTACATCTCCCGAAAAACCAATGGTAACAGACAATATGGTTGATCGTGGTGGAGAAGAAGATAGACCAGTAAGAAGGACTCTTGGTGACCATGCTTATCAACAAGGTCCCAAGCACTACAACAGCATAGTCATCCCTCCTTTTAACAACAATGTTGTGGAGCTGAAGCCAACATTACTCAGTCTCATTGGCTCACATCCATTTGCTGGGCTAGACCATGAAGATCCTTACACGCATTTGTCTACTTTCATGGAGCTATGCAGTACAATGGGAGCATCGGACGAAGATGCTGAAGCTGTTTACCTTAGAGCTTTTCCTTTTTCTTTGACAAGTAAAGCGAAAACATGGCTTCAATCACAACCGAACAAAAGTATAAGCACATGGGACGATTTGGAAGAGAAATTCATCGCCAGATTCTTCCCTCCCTCAAGATTTATCAGTGCAAAGTCAGCTATTGCCACTTTCTCTCAAGGTGCAGATGAACCCTTGTGTGAAACATGGGAAAGATTCAAGTCACTACTAAGGAAATGCCCGAACCAAAATTTTGATGATGCCGCACAATTACACATCTTTTATAGTGGTTTAAGGCCCCAGAACAAGATGATCCTTGACGCTTCAGCTGGAGGAACTATGATGTCTAAAAGCCCCGAAGAAGCCATAGTGATCATGGATTCCATAGCAGCAAGTGACTATCAATCTCACCATGATAGATCACCAACTCAGAGGAAAGACGTATTAGAGCTTGACACTCAAAGTGCCATCTTAGCTCAAAACAAGCTCTTAACTCAGCAATTGGAGGCCTTAACAAAGCAAATAGGCCAACTTCCTCAAATTCAGCATGGAGGATCACTGAAATCTCATATAGCACACCAAGTTCAACAAATCTTGAGATGTGATTTTTGTGGAGGGGACCATCAGAATGGCCATTGCACAACACCTAGTGATTGTCCACAAGAAGAGGAAGCACACTACATGCAAAATCAATCAAGACCTCAGCAAAACTATCAAGGGAATTACCAAGGATATCGCAGTGGTCCAGGTTCTAATCAACCTTATAATTGGAGGCAAAATAATAATTATAATGTTCCCACTAACCCTCCTTTTCCAGGTCCTTCTAACAATTCCTTTGCAAGTTCTTCTAATTCTTTGTCAGGTCCTTCAAATAGAAATCCACCACAACAAGCTTAGTCTGACAGATTGACAAAAATGGAAGACACTCTTACACAATTCATGCAAATGTCCATCAGTAATCAAAAGAACACTGAGGCTTCTATAAAGAACCTAGAAGTACAAGTAGGGCAGCTTGCAAAGCAACTATCTGAGCATGGAGGTGGATCTTTCTCAGCAAATACCCAATCAATCCTAAAGAGCAATGTAAAGCAATTATCACTAGAAGTGGGACTGTAGTGGGTAGGAAAGAGGAAGAAGAAAAGAAAAATGAAAGAAATGTAGAGAAAGACAATGATGTAGAAAAAAAATGAAAAAGAAAAAGAAAAAAATGAGGAAGAAACCAATGAAAAAATAGAGAGAAAAGTAACAAGTGATGATAAAAAGAAAAAAAGTGATAAAGGCAAAGCTGTCCTAACCCCACCACCAGTCCAAAGCATGCCATATCCACACGCTCCATCCAAGAAAGCAAAGGAAAAGCAATATAAACGTTTTCTTGACATCTTCAAGCAACTTCAGATAAATATTCCTTTTGCTGAAGCATTGGAGCAAATGCCAACATATGCCAAGTTCATGAAGGATCTCCTCACCAAGAAAAGAAGATACACCGACGAGGAGACAATCGAGCTGGATGCAGGATGCAGTGCCATCATCCAAAAGACTCTTCCAGAAAAGTCTAGAGATCCAAGTAGCTTTACAATTCCTGTTATTATTAGTAACTTATCTGTGGGAAAATCTCTTCTTGACTTAGGTGCAAGCATCAACCTCATACCATTATCCATGGTTATGAGGATAGGAGAGGTTATAATCAAACCTACCAGGATGACGCTGCAGCTAGCTAACAGATCTATTAAACATCCCTATGGCATAATTGAAGACGTGTTGGTGAAAGTCGACAAGTTCTTCTTCCCAGTCGACTTTGTAGTCATGGATATGGATGAAGACAGTGAAGTCCCATTGATTCTTGGCAGACCTTTTATGAAGACTGCCAAAGTTTTAATTGATGTTGATGAAGGAAAGCTCACTGTCAGAGTACAAGAAGATGAAGTTCAGTTTAATGTTCTTGAAGCTATAAAGCACCCCTCAGATAAGAAAGAATGTTTTAGAGTCGATGTACTGGATGAAGTAATCTCTGACTCTAGAAGATTTCTTTGCAAAAAGGATAGCTTAGAGAAAGCATTGACTGAAAAAGCTCAAGAAGAAGATGGAGATAAAGACAAATCCAAGTATCTTCATTAACTAAATACATGCAAGGAAGTGCCCTTTCATCAATCCCTCTATGAAGAAATAAAGGAAGAGAATCAGATAGAGGAATCCAAGCCGGAACTTAAGGTACTTCCTTCACATTTAAAATATGTTTTTCTTGCAGGAAATTCCCAGAAACCAGTAATCATCAATGCAAATATTTCTGTGGAGGAAGAAAAGAAATTGGTGGAAATCTTGCAACAAAATAGTAAAGCGACTGGTTGGACATTATCAGACTTAACAGGTATTAGTCCTTCATACTGCATGCATAGAATATTAATGGAACAAGACTTTAAACCTGTTGCTCAACCTCAAAGACATCTTAGTCCAACCATGAAAGAGGTAGTTAGGAAAGAAGTAGTAAAACTATTGGAAGCAGGTATGATATACCTTATATCAGATAGTCAATGGGTAAGCCCCGTCCAAGTGGTGCCTAAAAAAGGAGGCATTACAGTGATAAAAAATGATAAGGATGAGCTGATTCCAACTTGTACTGTCACGGGTTGGCGAATGTGTATCAACTACAGGAAGCTCAACAACGCCACCAAGAAGGATCATTTTCCTTTACCTTTTATGGATCAAATGCTAGAAAGGTTAGCAGGTAAGCAATATTATTGTTTTCTTGATGGATACTCTGGATATAACCAAATCAGTGTTGACCCTCAAGACCAAGAAAAAACAGCATTTACTTGTCTCTTTGGTATTTTTGCATATACGAAATTGCCCTTTGGTTTATGCAATGCTCCTGCCACTTTCCAGAGATGCATGTTTTCTATTTTTTCTGATTTAGTTGAGAAAAGTATTGAAATATTTATGGATGACTTCTCTGTTTTTGGTACTTCTTTTGATTCATGCTTGTATAATCTTGATATTGTTTTAAAATGTTGTATTGAATCTAACCTTGTGCTGAATTGGGAAAAGTGTCACTTTATGGTGACAGAAGGCATTGTGTTAGGTCACAAGATTTCCAAGAAAGGCATTGAAGTGGACAAAGCTAAAGTGGATGTCATTGAGAAATTACCTCCACCAAGCAATGTCAAAGGCATTCGAAGTTTCTTGGGACACGTAGGATTTTACAGTCGATTCATTCAAGATTTTTCAAAAATTGCTAAAACTCTTAGCAATCTTTTAAACAAAGAAGTTCCATTCCAGTTTGATAATTCATGCTTCCAAGCTTTTGAAACTTTGAAACAAAAACTGATTTCCGCTCCCGTAATCACCGCACCCGATTGGAATCTTGATTTTGAAATTATGTGCGATGCGAGTGATTATACGGTGGGAGCAGTTTTGGGACAAAGAAAGAATAAAGTTTTCCACGTCATACACTATGCAAGCAAGGTCTTAAATGAGGCACAGATTAATTATGCAACTACTGAAAAAGAACTGCTTGCTATAGTATATGCCTTGGAAAAATTTAGATCATATTTGATAGGATCTAAGGTGGTGATTACACAGATCATGCCGGAATAAAATATTTATTGGTTAAAACTGATTCTAAAACCTAGACTTATTCGATGGATTTTACTTTTGCAGGAATTTGATCTAGAAATAAAAGATAAGAAAGGGTGTGAAAATTATGTGGCAGATCATTTATCTAGACTCACAAATGAAGCCACCCAAGATCCAGAAATACAAGAAGAATTCCTTGACGAGAAACTCCTTCATATCTCAGAAAGGCCATGGTTCACAGAAATGGCTAATTTTAAGGCAGTAGGTGCAATCCCTGAAGATTATTCTTGGCACCAAAGGAGGAAGTTTCTCAGTGATGCTAAATATTTTGTGTGGGATGATCCGTATCTTTTCAAGATTGGTTCATATAACCTTTTGAGAAGATGTATGACACAGGAAGAGGTAAGGAAAATTCTGTGGCATTGTCACAACTCACCTTATGGAGGGCATTATAATGGAGAAAGAACTGCTACAAAAGTTCTGCAAGCAGGCTTTTATTGGCCTACATTGTTCAAGGACGCCCATGAATATGAGCAAAGGTGTGACAATTGTCAGAGGACTGGAGGAATTTCTAAAAGAAATGAAATGCCTCTGCAAAATATTTTAGAAGTTGAAGCCTTTGATTGTTGGGGAATAGATTTTATTGGTCCATTTCCATCATCGTATGCAAATGAATATATTTTGTTGACAGTGGATTATGTAACAAAATGGGTGGAAGCAATAGCTGCGCAGAAAGCTAACTCAAAGACAATTATTCGCTTCTTGAAAAGAAATATTTTCTCCAGATTTGGAACACCTCGTGCATTAATCAGTGACGGAGGATCACATTTATGTAATGCTCAACTTCAAAAGGTCCTACAACATTATGGTGTTCGACATAAAGTAGCTTCTCCGTATCATCCGCAGACTAACGGGCAGGCTGAAGTTTCAAACAGAGAAATTAAGAGAATTTTAGAAAAGACAGTAGCCCAGTCACCGAAAGATTGGTCTCAGAAACTTGATGAAGCTCTTTGGGCATACTGGACAGCATTTAAAGCAGCTCACACCATTTCAGCTGGTTTATGGCAAATCTTGCCATTTACCGGTGGAACTGGAACACAAAGTTTTTTGGGCTTTAAAATTCCTTAATTTTGATTCTAATCTTGCAGGTGAACATAGGAAGCTACAACTACATCAGTTGGAGGAATTGAGGCTTTCAGCATACAAGAATTCGAAACTTTATAAGGAAAAAGTTAAATTTTATCATGATAAAAAGCTTTTGAAAAGGAATTTTCATCCTGGACAGTATGTTTTATTATTTAATTCTCGATTGAGATTATATCCAGGAAAGCTGAATTCTAAATGGTCCGGACCTTTCATTATAAAGGAAGTGATGTCACATGGAGCTGTGATTCTTGAGGACCCAACTACAAAAAGAACATGGACAGTGAATGGGAGCAAACTCAAGCCTTATCTGGGTGGTGAAGTTGAAAGACTCACCACTGTGGTACAACTGCAAGAAATTTAAGCTGCAACCTAGTAAGTTTTTGTTTTTTCTTATGCTTTTTATATAAATATATATATATATATATCTAAAATAGTAAATATAGGCTAGAATATTAAAAAGTAGTATAACTGTATATATATATATATTATTTAAAGTAACAAGTTTCTTTACTTCTAAAAAAAAAGGGTTTAACTCGCCTAGGCGAGTGTACCTAGTACAATTTGCTCACCTGGGCGAGCATACGAAAACAGGCCACTAAACAACAAAGGTAAAACTTCAAATTTTGATCAAAATACTTCCAATTCACCATTTATCTTGCTGTGACTATTTCCTTTCACCCAAGGCTCGCCCAGGCCGTGCAACCATCCAAATTCCCTACCTTCATCTTACTCTTGATCACCAAGTAAGTATCCTTTTCCTAAATCAACAAGGTTTTGTGAAATAATATCCCTCTTTTGTATGTGCTTGTATCCATCCACAAATCCTTTCCTTTTACTTCTTGTATGTCTAGGGTAGAAAATGTTAAATTCTGATTTTGTCATGTTTTGTTTATTTTATTGCATCTATCTAAGATTGGTCACCTCTCCCTCTTATTTCTTTGAAAATTTGGGTGTAAGCATGAACGAATTTCACCAACTTCATGAACAAAAATGGGTGCATACCAAATGTTTGATGAAATGCCACACCCAAAATAGTTTCTCATTAGCACATTATTAATTGATCAAACATGTTCTATGCTTGTCCTAAACACTTTTCTCACATGCCATTGATCATCACTTAGGCATAGCATTCAAATAGAGGAAGCATTTTTGCATTTTGTGCATGACTATGACTTGTCATTTTGGTGAACTTATCAACATACCAAAGCTGTAAATTTGAAACAATTCAGCATGCAGTATCATTCTCCAAACATGATCATTGTACATAAAATTGAATCATGGACTGAATTCTGTGCTTACACTTGTGCATTAGAACTAACGTAATTGTTAACTATATTAAAAAGTGCCTTGATTCCACTTCACAAAAGGCTGCCACTTATCTATTATGTTTGTTAAATGCTAAAATCTGTTTGTAAAGCTATTGTTTCAGATGGCTCCTAAGAAGTTACAGCATAAAAGAACTCGCCATGAAGGTTCCAGTGCACCTCCATCTGAGGATTTTATTTATGATGAGTAGAGGTTTAGAAGCAAAGAGCACCAACTCCAGTTTGAAGCAATCAAGAACTGGTCCTTCCTTAAAGAGAGAAGAATATCCAGAATTTCAAGCTAAACTTGATCGACGTAGATGGGGGCCACTAGCTACACCAATGCAGAAATTCGATCCTGAGATTGTGTTAGAATTCTATGCCAATGCATGGCCTTTGGAAGGAGCATTGTTTGATAAGCACTCATTTGTCAGAGGTCAGTGGATTCCCTATGATGTTGATGCTATAAATAAGTTTCTAGGCAATCCACTAGTCCTCCCAGAAGGACATCTCTGTGAATACATGGAAAGGCGCAACAACTTTGACGAAGAAGCAATGATTCAGCTCCTATGTAGACTTTGCTCACAACATAGCAGGTAACAGGGTAAGATTAATGAGAACCAACATGACTACCCTTACTCAAATTTGGATGGCCTTTCTGTTAAGCAACATTATGCCTAGTGATCACAATTCTGATCTTCCTATGCTTAAGTGTCAACTAGCCTATAGTATCATGACTCAGCTTAGCATTGACATGGCTCAAATAATCTCTGATGCTATTCACCAGTTGTCATCTTAGAGCCACCTAGGCATCCACTTAACCCTGAGCAAGCCAACAGGGCACTTGGATTCCCTGCACTAATTACTGGTTTATGTCAGTTATTTGGGATCCAAGTACACACTTCTAGGACCATCTGCCCTCCAATTAACCGTGCTTTTATTGAGAAATATTGTTTAGCTAGACAGGTCAAGCAGCAGCCCGCTCCAGAGCCAGCTTCCTTGGAATCCATTTCTTCCCATTTGCAGAGAATGGAACTCCAGATGAACACTTATATGCAACACATAGCGGAGCAGCAAGCTACAAATTTCAGAGGTCAGATGCAGCTGAATGAAAGCTTTTACAACTAGACACTGCATCAATACCGGAAGGACCCTAGCCCATTTCCTTGGCCCACTCCGGAGCAGTTCAGAGCCCATGTAGCTTGGCCTGGGGACAGGCCAATATTTCAGGAGGAGGCAGCAGGCTCAAGAGCCCAGCAGGACCCTGCAGCAGAGGAAGGACCTGCAACTGCAGCAGAAGGAGGAGGAGAGGCAGCAGACAATTTAGAGCAGGATTTGGCAGCATACTTGACTGATCTGCAAAATCTGTGACACTACTTTTGACTTATTTATCACTTTCTTTATAGTTTTTACGTACTTTGGTTACTTTACTTGACTTATGCACTTTTATTTCATGGCTACTCTAGTTACATATATTTACTGTTGTTTGAAATACCATAGTTACGTTATTATTTTGCTAAATATTACGCATATAGTTTATGTTGAAGCGGTGCACATTTAGGAACATATTTTGGTAGTGTGCACAAGAAAAACTCTTTTTGAAAAATATTACACACTTTTTGCTTATAAAAATCATTTTGTAAATAAAATAGTAATTTAAGAGATAATTAAAAAATTTTGGACATAAAAAGGAAATTTTTTTTGATATATGATGTTTTGGAAAAGAATCAACAACAACAAAATTTTTGAAACTTATGTTTTAAAAAATCAGAACACAACAAAAATGAATTTTTGTAGGAAAACCTTGAGAAACGAAAAACAAAATTAATGGTTTTTTAGAAAATCAAATAAAGGTAAGTCTTTTTACATGAAATTGATAAATAACATTAGAGGGAAACATTGATTTGATTTGAACATGAAAACAGACCTTTTTAGCCCAAGTGAGTGTGTGCATCCAAATAGATGATATACATTGAGAGTCCTCGCTGATATAAATTATAGTTAATTTTGCATAAGTTTCTAATTGTCATAAACATATGATTCATGGACATGATTTAGGCCTTCTTTCTTAAACATCATTAAAGCCACTAGCCAAAAAGCTACCCGAATAAATAATGATTTATCCTTTGCAAAGCCCTTTGAGCCAGACACTTAAGATTTTATTGGCACCCTAACTGAAAAAAAATTTCTATTCCCCACCTTACCTTAGGTTAGGAGAGCAAGGAAAGATTTTTGATAAAAAAAGTTTTATCAGTTGGGTAGATGATATGATACAAAAAGAATTTTTAATATGGCTACATATGTGGTTCTATAACTAAAAGAAAAAGAAAGAAAAGAAAAAAGAGAAAAAGGAAATAAAAAGAAAAAATTTCCTTATGGTTGAAAAAATAAAAAGAAGTGATATGAAAAAAATGGATATCTTGGTAGAAAAAGGAAAAAGAAAAAAGGGAGTAATGATAGCATAGTTTTTCGAATCCTTGTTTGCTCTCCTACTCCTAAAGGTAATTTTTTGAAATATCTAGAAAAACCATGACTTGTTTCTAGCCAGGCCTAACCTAAAAAAGCCCTAAAGATCCATGATGATTATGAGCTATGATTTGATGGGAAATGACTTGCAAATTTAATCTATAAAATATCAGTGATGGAATTGAAAGTAAAACACTTACCTGGGAGCACTAAACACTCATTGAGAGGTTTTCCTCTGTTTAAATCAGTCAAATGTTTCCTCTAAAGTCTTTTAGAAATGAAGTGTAAATTGATTCCAACCTCATTTGATTTCATGAAATTCCATCTTTTTGTTTTCTCAAAGTATCAAGGTTAACTACTTTTGAAAATTTTGTCCTGATCAGATTGAAAGTTGGTTCTTGTCAAAGCATGATAATCTTACCTTTGCTTGAGGACAACCAAGATTCTAGGTTGGGGGGAGTTGATAAGTGCTACATTTTAGTAAAATTTGATTTATAGAATGACACTTATCTGATTGTTTTGATTAACTTTATCTACAAATTAACCCTAGAAACCTAGTTAAATGATAATTGAATAGAGTTAAGTTATGAATGTATGTTTTGAGAAGATTCATCCAAATTAATGGTATGTTTTGATAGGTTAAAAGATTCTGGAAGCATCAAGCATATAAAAGCTAAGAAGAAGGGGGTGAACAAAGTAAACAATGAATTTTCAGAAAGCAATCCAGGCCCAACACCATCCAAGCCCAAAGGAAACTTAGTGCTGAAGACTTAAGCTCGCCCAGGCGAGCTCCTGAAGGCAAATCTCGTAGCCCAAGCGAGCAACAAATCCCCAAAAGATAACTCAAGCTCGCCCAGGCGAGCAAAATGTGAAGGAATTGGTCGCCTAGGCGACCAAAGTAGGCAGGAGGCTATATCCTATAAATACCCACAAATTTGTGAAGAAATGCATGTTGTTCTACACCAAATTAGCTCCTTCTTTCATATCTTAGGCTTAGGATTCTTCTTTGTTGAGAGTAGAGGCTATGGGAGTGAGGAAAAGTGAGTTTTGTAGTGGAGATTCTGCTGAAAAGAGGATCGATGACAAGCTCCTTCAGTGATTCTCTTGAGGAAGGTCTTTCAATGCTCGCTTAAGCTTCTCTAGGATTGGACGTACTCTTCTTATCCCTATGCTCTTTTAATTTCTATGCATTATCCTACTTCTTATTGGTGACTTTATTCTGTGCTTATTGCTTGACACTAAGTGATGGTTAGTTTCATGAATTCAAACCCTAAAGGAGACTGGAAAGTAAATTTAGGGTTTTGAACCGACTAATTTCACTCATCACGTTACATTGCTAGGAATAGGGCTTAACGTTTTGATTGCATTAAACACGTGAATAGAATCTTAATGCTAGGGTATTTAACTGAATACGCGAGGAATCGGTTTTTAGTAAAATATCCTTAGGACTTAACAGCGAGGAATCGAATTAAAGTTACTTAAACGTGTGCGTCAATAAGAATAGAAAAATAATGCATAGGTAAAATTAATCGAAGGGATAAGAAAGATGAAATCCAATCCTACGCTTCCTTGACTTAAACTCGTTTATTTACTTCCGTAATTTTATCTTTATTTTACGATAACAAATCACACAAATGAACCTTCGCTTAATCATCTGTACATAGCCTACTAAACTGGTAAAAGATTTAAACTAGCCAAAGTAAACACAAATCCCTGTGGAGACGAACTTTATAAATTTTGTAACTTGCAACGATAACACGGTGCACTTGCCGTAAAAATCCTAACAAGGTGCAGCCAACAAGCTTATAAATGTCCTACACAATTTACACACAAGTGCACCTACACCTCTTTACACAATTGCACTAAAAGCCCTTTTATTTGTAACTATTTTTGCTACTAACAAGTGCTGGAATTTATTGAATTAAATTGAACTTGAGACATCAAAATCCAGCCCTTGTCATCCTTGAGTTGGTGTGCTTCTTCATGCTTGTCCAAGTTAGTTTGGATGTGGTCTTAAAGTGCTTGAGTCCTAGCTCTTGTCATTGGTCCTTTAAAGCTCACCAAAGGAAGTGCTTCAAGTTCTCATTCTAGACCTTTAGCTTGCCATGAACCTCCATCATTACACCTTTCGTGCGGGTCGGTTACCCAACAAGGAATTTCGCTACCTTAGGATCGTTATAGTTATGACCGCTATTCACAGGGGCTTCGGTCGTCGACTCCCCTGTCATCAGGTCACCAACTTCCTTGACCTTTCAGCACTGGGCAGATGTCATCCCCTATACATGGTCTTATGACTTTCTGGAGACCTGTGTTTTTGGTAAACAGTCGCATGGGCCTGGTCACTGCGTCCCCTTTGTGAGGAGGCACCCCTTCTCCCAAAGTTACGGGTCTATTTTGGCGAGTTTTTAGAGAGATTTGTCTTGTGCCCCTAGGTATTTTCTACCTTCCTACGAGTGTCAGTTTATATTTAATACTTAATTGGATCTATAATCTTCTTCACCCCTTTCTGTGTTAATAACTAGAATGAATTTTTGCCAAATTCGATGATCTATACCACGTTTTCAATTTTTTCTATTTTCATGATTTTTAAAAATTGCCAAAAACTTACCAAAAATTAAAAATGATTTTTAGACATTTATTGTGGTGTTCCTGATTTTTTTAAAAATTGTTTGGGGAAAATTTCCATTTTTTGTATCATTTCAGCAAATATTGTGAATAGTGTCCTCGTAGAGTGGTTGTCTATTATTTCTATCACTAATGAGCTGAGCTCTGTATGATTATGTCCAAATAAAGTGACTTGCATCCATATGATTATGAGGTAGATAGGACATTTCATAGGTTGAGTACAAATAATACGAGTGTTGTAGTTATGCAAGATAGTATAGTTCATAGTGATTTCATCTCTGATTCTATTTTTTAGGCTAGTTATAGTTTTAGTACTTCTTAGTCTGATATTTGTTGATATAATGGCTGATAACAACCGACCTCTTAAGGAATTGGCTACACCTAATGTTGTGTATCAATCTTATTGAATTCAATATCCTACGACAGAGGTTAGTTATGAGCACCTTAAGGAGTTTCATGTAGTGTGTTCCACCATGCGACCATAGACATTCATGAGGATTATGTGAAGATAAAAGCATTTCCATTCTCTCTGGATGGTGTATCTAAGGACTGGTTGTACCATCAACCAAACCCTATCAACAAGGAGATATGAAGAGAAGATTTTTAGAGAAATTCTTCCTTACATCCAGAACAGCATCCATCCAGAAAAAGATTTGTGGTATAAGGCAGCAACTAGGAGAGACCTTATATGAGTATCCAAGGTTGTTGCAAATGAAGTTTATGTTTCTATGATTGTTGATAACCAAAGGCTAGAGAATAAACTTATAGAATTGACATCCCTTGTTAGCCATTGGTCAACAACAGAATGTGATGGAAGCCAATCAACCAAGGCTTTTGTGGGATATGTTATGCACCTGATCATCCAACAAATCCATGTCCCACTTTCGAAGAAACAGAACATGTTGTTGATGTTTCTTCCATTTAATCCGGATAACCATTCAAACCTTAACAACAACAATATAATCCTTACTCCAACACTTATAATCCTTGTTGGAGAGATCATCTAAACCTGAGGTATGGTCCTGGTCCACAACAATAACAATTCAGACAACAACAATACCAATCCTCCACCAACAAATACCAAGCTCCCCCATTCAGACAACAACAATGGTTCCAGCAACCTACACCTACACCTACACCTACACAACTTGTGAAGAACAATTTTGGACCTTCTTTAGAGGAGCTGATGAAGCAAATGGAAACTAGCAACATTCAGTTTCAACAAAATGTGAGACAGAGCAATGTCATAGAGCATATGTTCGACTCTCTTGGCTATGAGACATATATGATATGAAATATCAGGCAAGGCATTGGATAGTAGCATCCAGAGCATATTTGCTTCATCTGGTAGGGTGCACACTCTTTGCTAACAAGAGTGCCACACATATCAGTGTGGTATTCTTAGACGCATTTCGCGATTTGGACCAATCTAGAGGATTTTCTTGGGGTGCGGCTGCTCTCGCTCACATGCACGATAATCTAAATTATGCATGTCAGCACCACGACAAACATCTTGCAGGGTATATCACTCTATTGCAGGTAATTCCACTTGACAATACTTATTGTTATTTAGCAAATATAAATATGTACTATTTATGATAAAATGTTGACTATTGTATATTCATTTGTAGCATTGGATCTATGAGCATTTCCAAAGTGTTGGAAATGTCAAATGAGTGCTATCAGGAGAGGCAACCAGGTGCCTATCGCTGGAAGTGTGTGAAGGCATTACCAGTGATGACCTATCGTAAGTGATTAGATAGGTTGACATTGGACAATGTTTGTTGGACACCATACAACGATCACCGTGGGCAGAGAGAATTTGATATAATTTCACTATTTTCTAGGCATATAAAATGGCGTTCGTACATTGTCAGACATTCACCTGAGAGGGTGCTAAGGTAGTTTGGATTTGTTCAAGAAATTTCACAACTCCAAGGCATTCAATCCCCATCCACAAAAGAGGTTGATGATAGATGGATCCACTTTTCTGAATACCATGCACCGACCCGAGACTTGGTTACTTATCCCAATCAATGTGCTGTTGGGTATATGGAGTGGTTCTATCATATATCTCACACATTGATGAGTCCGCCACAGCTTGGGGAGCCTCTTAGACATCCTCCGACGGTGCGTCATACTTTACCGAATCCTCCACATGTGTATAATGATGATATAGTACCAGTGCCACCTCCATCTTCAGGCGCATCTCTTGATTCTCAGATGCCTCAACATGTTGTGGTATGACACTCTTATCATCATCATTGTTTACAATTGTTTAGATTAATTTTTCCAATATGTAAAATTGATATATTCATTTGTCATTGCCTCAGGGTGTGTGCTAAAGGATAGCAGACAACTTGCAACATATGATAGACATGAAGATGGTTACTACTGGCACAGATGCATACACTACAACAGAGCACCTTTTGCAATTAGCCTATGGTGACACTGAGCAATGAAACATGTATGTGCAGTCTAGATGGACGAGGGATACACATGAGAGACATGTTGGTGAACGAGGTTAAAGATGATTGTATTATGTCATTGACTTTAGAACGTTGTCGAACAATGCATTTATATATGAATATTATTATTTTGTTTGTTTAATTTAAATGTGACTAAACATGGCACTTATAAATGAATATTAATAAAATTTGTTACCGTATATAATTGTTTACAAAATGATCAACAATAACAAAATGTTTAGTCATCTCGTAAGTCGACATGTTATGTGCGCAACTTCATGAAATTAGTATGCGCCTACATTTGATTAATATAAGGAATCAACCATTGTTTTGCTTGTTTGTAACAGTGTCTTGACCATAACGAAGCAGTTGCAACATAGGACTTCCATCTCTCAATACAACCTGATGCAATGACCAATTGGCATGTAATTATCAATAACATGTGTTTTAATAAAGGAAAAAAATTCAAACGGTCAATGTTATACTTGAACAAAATGGTTACCAAACACATGACCAATACATAGAATGCGTTGAACAACAGTATCTCTAGGCGGTTGGCTTTCTTAGAGGGAAAAACATCATACTTTGTTGGAGAGAAAGAGAAACAAGAATGACGTTATATCTTGATACAATGACGTAACCTATATCAGTAATATCCATCCATTTATCCATGGTTACCTGTACGTAACAAATTGTATTAGTATTATAAATAAATAAAAAAGTAATTCAAAGTAGTGTGACAACAAAAAATGTTTACCATTGACAATCCATCAACAAGTAGGGACCATTTCAACTGCTCAAATCTATGTAACCCACCAAACAAGGCTATATATTCATCAGACCATTGTGCAAGTTCTTTGAGCAAATGATTTTGTACCGAAGACCAAGAATCTTCACCATATCCTAATAATGCAACAATTACACAATATCCATAATTACCATCAACTTTAACATCAATAATGTTTAAAATGAAATCGTGCATAGATGGATGAAATTGATCCAGTATAGGCATGTTCCTGTTTGATTTTGTTAGATCAGATGATTAAGCATACCTTTTTTGTGTGAAGCAACTATTTTGCACAAAATGTAATTCATCCACATACTCAAAGTAAGAAGGATCCCGCTCGGTTAATCTTTGGTGCTTCGTGAGCTGTTTCTTTTGAGCACCTTTTGTTTTGACTTTTCAGGGGGGACACATCGAAGTTAAATTAGGAGATGCAAGTTCTTTTAGTTTATTCTTTAGAGTCACTTTTCTACACATTTCAACCTTTTCAAAATTCTTGGATATGGCTTCCATTTCTTCGGTTATGTGGACTTCGTACTCATTCAAACCTTGGTCTGAAAAATTTAACATCTGCCAAAAAATATGAACGTTGTCAATCGGTATGCTGCTGATAAGTGCCATATTTTAGTTATTTTCAGGATTATAATGTTGGCACTTTTGATTTCAATAAATTCTCTTATAAACTTGTCCTAATCCTAGTTGTTTTATATTTTGTACATATATAAATGTTGTTGTTCACATTTTGGAAGATTCATCCACTCAATTTTGATGTTTCAATAGGTATCAAGTGTATCTATGGCATCCAAAACAACCAAGACAAGAGAAAAGGTAAAAAAGGTCAAAAGAAGAATTTTCTAGAAGCCAAATTCGCCCAGGCTAGCAATTAGCTCGCCTGGGCGAGTTAACCTTTCTTCAAAGCTAAGTCACAACTCACCTGGGTGAGTAAATCATGAGTAAATAACTTGCCTGGGCGAGTTAGCCTTTCTTCAACATTAAGTTTCAGCTCGCCTAGGCGAGTTCATGTGACATGCTCCACATTTTCTTATAAAAGGCCAAGCAAGAAAGGAGAGAAAGACATTAAAAACGTGAGCAATAGCCATGGAAACATAGATAGAGGTGAGAGAAGAGAGAAAAGGAGTGGAAACTCTGCAGAAATGGGTCGGGGATCGCCATCTTCATCATGTCTTATGTTGATCTTGTGCTCTCCACAATGATCAGCTAGTTTCTCCAAAGGATTGGATGTAATCTTTGTACCCTTTTGTATCTCTTTTAGTATTTGATATATGTATGAATCTTTTCTACTCATTCTGGTGATTTCATTTTGTTCTTAATGCATGATTTTACTTGATCACTAGTTTCATGAAATTAGATTCTAAGTTTGATTGGAAAGTGCTCTTAGGATTTGAACTGAATGATTTTACTCTTTATGTTACATTGCTAGGAATAGAGCATAGCATTTTGATTGCAAATAGCACGAGATTATGATTGTAATGCTGGGCTATTTACTTCATATGTGAGGGATCGATATTCGGTAAATATCTTTAGGATTCTCGAATGCAAGGGATCGATTCGGGGTGAATTACTGTGTGCATCAGTAATGTTAAAGAATGATTCATATGTGTAAATGTTAATTGGATACCGAGGGTATGAACGATGAAACTCAATCCTACGTTCTCTTAAATTAATTAAATTCATTTTATTAGTTTTCATAATTTTCTGTATTTTCGATGCATTAAATCTGTTATTTCCGTAAAACCATGAAATTTCAATCATATTTGTTGTACATAACTATTGAACTGATTACTTTCATCTTGGAGAACTGAGTAGCTCAAGTCCCTGTGAAGACGACCTCTTTATAAATTTTGTAACCTGCGATGATATTGGTATGCTTGCCAATAGTCCAACAATTTTCTGGCACCGTTGTCGGGGACTTGAGTCGCTTACTCAGTTCTTTTATATGTAAATTTTCAATTTAGTAGGACATTTTCTTTACTTTCATTAATTACTTTGATTTTGTGTAAATTCTCGTATTATATTTTATTTTTATTTTCACTAAAACCTTGGTGCTTACAAGATATTGTAATTTGTTCTTTTTCCTTTATGCGAGGTAAGTTTTCTACAGATAAATCTTTGTTTGATCCATAAATTACCAAAACAAAAAGGAAGAACATGATGAAAAAGAAACAAGAAGCCAATAAGCCACCAAGTGAAAATTCTTCTATTAATTCTCCTTCACCAGAAAAGCCACCTGTAATTGATAATATGGCTTACAGAGGAGGAGAAGGAAGTAGACCACCAAGGAGGACTCTTGGTGACTATGCTTACCAATAGGGACCAAAGCATTACAATAGCATAGCCATTTCTCCTTTTAGCAATAAAATTGTGGAATTGAAGCAGCACTACTCAGTCTAATTTGCTTACATTCCTTTGCTGGAATGGATCATGAAGATCCATACACACACTTATCTACTTTCATGGAGCTGTGCAGTACAATGGGAGCTTCTAACGAAGATGCTAAAGTTGTTTATCTTAGAGCTTTTCCATTTTCTTTGACAGGTAAAGCAAAGACTTGGCTTCAATCCCAACCAAACAAAAGTCTTAGCACTTGGAAAGATGTTAGGAATTTTACCACCGCAAGCGTACCGCTGTTATCGCTGTAAGTTTCAAATTTATAAAAGTTCGTTTCCACAGGAATTTGGGTTTACGTTGGTTGATTTAAAATTAGTAGTTATATACAGATAAAAGGCGAAGATTCATTTGTTTGTTTGTGGAAAATGTAAAACAAAGATAACAGAAAACAAATAAACGATTACAGAAACTAAATAAACAGATACAAGTCAAGTGAATGTAGGATTGAATTTCGTCTTGCTTATCCCTTTTAATTGATTTTACCTATGCATGTTCTATTCTTGTTGCCGCACACGTATAAGTAACCCTAATTCGATTCCTCGCAATTACGGTCCTATGGATATTTTACTAAATATCGATCCCTCGCATATTTAATTAAACACCCAAGCATTAAGAACTTAATCATGTGTTTGATGCGATCGAAATATTAAGCCCTATTCCTAGCAACGTAACATAACGAGTGATTAAATCCAGTTCAAACCCTAAATTTACTTTCTAGTCGCCTTTAGGGTTAATTTCATGAAACTAACGGTTAATTAGAATCAAGCATTAGGTGCAGAATAGAATCACAAACAAGAAATAGAATAATGCATAAATAATTAAAAGAGCATAGGGATAAGAAGAGTACGTCCAATCCTTAGAGAAGTTTAAGCGAACATGGCCAGAACCTCCTCGAGAGAATCACTGACTAAGCTCGTCATCGATCCTCTTTTCGACAAAATCTCCTTACACAATTCACTCAACCTCACTTCCCTAAGGTCTACACCCACTTTAGAAGCTAAGAAACAAGAAAATGGAACAAGCAACTCAAATGGGAGAGAATTTGAGTGAAAAAGCATGCCCTGCTCTTCAATTTTGTCCCATATATATAGGAATTGCGCTCCTGCCTGCTTGGGTCGCCTGGGCGCCTATTTTCCTCTATATCCACTCACCTGGGCGAGCTAAAGGGCGGTTCCTTGGAACTTGAACTCGCCCAGGCGCCTAAAATGCTCATGGAATGGTGGCCTGGGCGAGCTAATGCTTAACCATGAAGGAGTCAATGTGCTTTTGGTGTCTGATGGGCCTGATTTGCTGTTTGATGCTTCCTCCTTTACTTATCCACCCCATGCTCCTAGTTTCACAAGCTTGGTTCTTCCGTAACCTTCAAACCTAGCAAAATTGAACCAATTAATTGGACGAAATCTTTTCGAAACATAAAAGCATGACTTACCTTTACATAATCATCATTTGACTAGGTTTTTAGGGTTATCTTGTGATTAATTCAATTAAAATAACGAATAAGTGCCACATTGTAATCCTAGTTTTACTAAAATGTGGCATTTATCAGAAGAATTGGAGGAAAAATTCATTGCTAGATTCTTTCCTCCATCTAGATTTATAAGCGCAAAATCAGCAATTGCTACTTTTCCCAAGGAGCAGACGAACCTCTCTGTGAGACATGGGAGAGATTCAAATCATTAATGCAGAGGTGCACAAACCATAACTTTGATGATGTTGCACAACTACATATTTTTTACAGTGGTGTGAGACCTCAAACAAAGATGATTCTCGATGCCTCAGTTGGAGGTACTATGATGTCAAACAGCCCGGAGGAAGCAATTGTAATCATTGACTCCATAGCAGCTAGTGATTACCAGTCTCACCATGATAGGTCTCCGGTTCAAAAGAAAGGTATAATGGAGCTAGATACTCAAAATGCAATTCTAGCTCAGAATAAACTCTTGACTCAACAAGTAGAGGCCTTAACAAAACAAATAGGCCAACTTCCTCAACAATTCCAGCATGGAGGATCACATAAAACATACCAAGCTCATCAAGTTCAACAAGTTCTAAGATATGATTTCTATGGCGGTGACCATCAGAATGGCCACTGTTCAACACCTAGTGATTGCAAACAGGATGATGAGGCCCATTATTTGCATAATCAAGTCAAACCTCAACAGAACTTTCAAAGAAATTACCAAGGCTATAGAGGTGGTTCAGGTTCAAATCAGCCTTATGGCTGGAGGCAGCAAAATGAAAATATAATTATGGTCCCACTAACTCTTCTTTTGTAGTTCCCTCTAACAACTCTTATGCAGGTTCTTCAAATATGGGTCCACCACAACAACAACAAGTTCAGCCTGATAGAATATCAAAAATGGAAGATACTCTAACTCAGTTTATGCAGATATCCATTACAAATCAAAAGAACATTGATGTTTCCATTAAAAATCTTGAAGTTCAGGTTGGACAACTTGCAAAACAACTGTCTAAGCATAGCAGTGGACCTTTTTCAGCAAACACACAGGCTAACCCAAAGGAACCAAGGGAGTGTTTTAGAGTGGATGTCTTGGATGAAGTAAATTCTGACTCCAAGAGGTTAATTCAAAGAAAAGGTTGTTCAAAGAAAACATTGACTGAAGCATTGTAGGAGATGAGTGAATGTGAAGAAAATGAAATTTCAAATTGTCTCCAACAGATAGATGCTCTCAAAGAAATTCCTTACAAGCAATCTCTCTTTGAAGAATTGTTAGTGGAAAAGAAGAATCAATAATCAAAAATAGAGGTGAAAGTAGTACCTCCACATTTTAAATATGTTTTTCTTCTAGGTGATTCACAGAAACCAGTTATTAGTAATTCAAGTCTTTCTGAAGAATAAAAGAAACTGGTGAAAATTATGAAGGAAAACATAGAAGCCAATGGCTCTTCATTATTGTCCAATTGCTGGAAGTCTGAGCCATAACAAAGACGTCCAGTTAAAAAGACGTTAAAGAAGCACTCTTGGAAGGCAACCCAATGTTTCTAAACTTTTCTTTAATTTATATTATTTGAATTTTATGTCTTATGTATCTTAATTATATTTCTAAACTTTACTTTTGAATTTTATGTCTTATGTTTTTTAATATATCATCTGTTTTGTTAGAGCTACCATTGCAGGGCTTGGCAACAGGCCTATTTTTCATAGCAGATGAGGATGAGGACATGGTAGATCCTATTGATTATCTCAATGGAAAAGACAGAGCTCCTCAACCATGATCCTTAAAAATTTGTGACATAGTCTTTATGTTTCTTTACTACTTTGTATTAAATTTAGTACTTTATTTCCTTATTTACCTTTTGCTTAGATAATTGCACGCGTTTATTATTTTTATTTGTTATGCCCAACTCTGATGGTGTACACAGAGGGTTCCCTCTTTTTGGAAGTACACATTTTTTGATTAAATTTTGTTTTATTAACATAGTTGTAGAATATGTATAAATCTTTTTGGGACTTAAAAAGACAAATTTTTCTGAAAACATAACTTGTTTTGGAAAGAATCAACAGATAGTATTTTTGAAAATTGCTTTTGAAATTGGATCAGAACACAAACAAAATTATTTTTGCAACTTTGAGAATGAAAAACAAGGAATGATTTTCCAAATACCAAATGAAGGCAGATGTTTTTACATGGAGTTGATAAAGAACAGCTTTCAAAACACTAATTTGATTTGAACATGGAAACAAGCCTTAAGCCTAGTGACTGTGTGTACCCACAGAAATTGCATTAAGTGTCCTCGCTGATATGTTCTATTATTGATTTTGCATAAATTTCTAATTGTCATAACATATGATGCATGGATATGACTTAGGCCTTCTTTCTTTCTTACACATTTTTTAAGCCACTGGCCAAAAAACTGTCCCAATATATAATGATTCACCATTTGATAGCCCTTTTGAGCCAAAACACTTATGATTTTGTTGGAACACTAACCTAGGATAAGAATTTCCTACCTTACCTTAGGTTAGGAGAGCAAAAGGGATTTTGCTGGAAACTTCGATCATTTGTGTGACTAAAGTGATAAAAAATACTTTGTTTTAAATGTGACTATTCATGTGAATTAAAAAGCTATATAAAAGAAATGAAAGAAAAAGAAAAAGAAGAAAAGAAAAAGGAAACAAGTTCTTTGTGAATAAATAAAAATATGAATTATGTAGATTATGTTTCTAAAAACTTTACAGAATTGTCATAAGTTTTATAAGCTGGGTGATTGGGATGTTGGTATAGGAAACATTGATAAACTTGGTAGAAAAGGAAAGAAATAGGAAGTGATGATAGCATTGTTTTATCTTTGTTTGCTCTCCTACTCTCAAGATAACTTTGAATATCCAGAAAAACCAAGATTTCCTTCAAAGCATGGCCAAACCCTAAAAGTACAAATGATCCATGATAATTATGTACTTATCTTTGATTTGATGGGAAATGAACTGCAAAATTGAACTATGGCATATTAGTGTTGGAATTGAGAAGAAACACTTACCTATGGGAGAATTAAACACCTTTGAGAGGTTTTCCTCTGTTTCAATCATCAAGTGTTTTCTTTGATGTTCTTTAGAAATGAAATGTGAATTGATCTTAATCTCATTTGGTTTTGCAAGTTCCATCCTTTTGTTATTTCATTTCTCTTTGTTGATTATTTGAAAATGGTGTTCTGATCACATTAAAAGTTTATTCTTTACAAAACATATTCATAAATTTTTTATAAAGAAATATTAAAGCACTTTCCCTTATATTTCTAAGTATTCATAGTTTTAATTCCTTACATTTTCTTGAGGACAAGTAAAATTCTAGGTTGGGGGTAGTTGATAAGTGTCATATTTTAGTTATTTTCATAATTATAATTTTGGCACTTATCTTTTGATTTCAGTAAATTCTCTTGTAAATTTTCTCTAATCCTAGTTGTTTTACATTTTGTACATATATAAATGTTGTTGTTCACATTTTGGAAGATTCATCCACTCAATTTTGATGTTTCGATAGGTATCAAGTGTATTCGTGGGATCCAAAACAACCAAGACAAGAGAAAAGGGCAAAAAGGTCAAAAGAAGAATTTTCTGGAAGCCAAATTCGCCTAGGCTAGCAATTAACTCGCTTGGGCGAGTTAACCTTTCTTCAAAGCTAAGTCACAACTCGCCGGGGCGAGTAAATCACGAGTAAATAACTCGCCTGGGAGAGTTAGCCTTTCTTCAGCATTAAGTTTCAGCTAGCCTGGGCGAGTTCATGTGACTTGCTCCACATTTTCCTATAAAAAGCCATGCAAGGAAGGAGAGAAAGACACCAAGAACGTGAGGAACAACCATGGAAACATAGAGAGACGTGAGAGAAGAAAGAAAAGGAGTGGAAACTCTGCAGAAATGGGCTAGGGATCGCCACTTTCATCATGTTTTCTGTTGATCTCTTGCTCTACACAACGATCGGCTAGTTTCTCCAAAGGATTGAATGTAATCTTTGTACCCTTTTGTATCTCTTTTAATATTTGATATATGTATGAATCTTTTCTACTCATTTTGGTGATTTCATTTTGTTCTTAATGCATGATTCTACTTGATCACTAGTTTCATGAAATTGGATTCTAAGTTTGACTGGAAAGTGCTCTTAGGATTTGAACTGGATGATTTTACTTTTTACGTTACGTTGCGAGGAATAGAGCATAACATTTTGATTGCAAATAGCACGAGGTGAATTAATGTGTGGATTAGTAATGTTAGAGAGTGATTCATATTTTTAAATGTTAATTAGATACTGAGGCTATGAACGATGAAACTCAATCCTATGTTCTCTTAAATTAATTAAATTCATCTTATTAGTTTCTGTAATTTTTCGTATTTTGGACACACTAAATCCATTATTTCCATAAAACCATGAAATTTCGATCATATTTGTTGTACATAACTATTGAACAGATTACTTTCATCTGGGAGAACTGAGTAGCTCAAGTCCCTATGAAGACGATCTCTTTATAAATTCTGTAACCTACGACAACATTGGTACGCTTGTCAACAACATCCGCAACGAGAATTGTCAATGCCCACATAATTGACTCCTTCAAACTCTGCAGCAATTCGGTTTAACGCATACCTTGACACCATGCGAATTAGTCTTTTGTATAGGGTAACTTTAAAAACATGTCTGACGAAATGTATGCTTCTCTCCAAAGATGCATTTATGTCAGTATGTTGCAAGGTCATCATGTTGTTCATTGCATCCCAGACACTACATAGATCTCCAAGGCTATTCTGCAATAGTCTCTTTAATGTCCAATGGACAGACTTAATCCTGCAGTTTATGCTCAAAATAATCACTTTCAAAAACATCGAATTTATTCAAAGAACAATTAAATCAATGTTGACAATTTTATTACCTGTTAGTTGTAGTGTTTCCAAATGCGTGACTTTATTTGTCCATGCTGTTACAAATTTTTCTTTGTGGGTTTCACATAATCAACAAACATTGGCCATGGTAAACAAGCAATTTCAAACTTCATAAGACAATCATCATATTCTCTCTTAGTAGCACAATCCAAACGACTCCTCCATGCTTCTATGACATAGTCTTGTGCGTTTTTTTGTCAAACAAAAGTTTTACTTAATGCCTTGACATTCTTGTCAATGTAAAACCGACACAATAAATTGGTTGACTTAGGAAAAATAATTTTCATTGTATTCATCAATGTTGAATCTCTATCAGTAATAATGACCTCTGGGAAAAATTCGCTTTTCAGAAAAATGCCTCTAAAGCGTTCAAGGGTCCACACAACATTATTTATACATTGGCCTCTAAATAGGAAAATGTAGCTGAAAATGTCGTCCTAGTAGGTGTCACACCAACAATGTCAAGAAAGTTTGTACCTGTTTGTTTTGTATGTATTGTCTATCAAGAAAATCATATGATATGCATTGCTCAATTTGACTGCATCTGAATGTGCCCAAAATATATCATGTACAACATTTTCATCCTTCAATCTATGCCAATGAAAATACATGTTGCGTTCAAGAAGTTTCATTAATTGTTGCATTTCAATATTACTGCCTCTTATACGCGTGCAGTATGTATATCTTGCATTGTACACTTGCTTCAAAGTTGTATAATTATTGGCATTGTGATCCTTCAAAGTTAGAAAATATTCTTTGGTTTCACCATCGACCTTGTCATATCAGCAACAATACTCTTCTCATCCTCAGTTAGTCGACCAGCATGTGGGTATCCATAGAATGACTTAGCCAAAGCAAGATTATAAGTGCCACATATTAACTTCACCATCCACCCATTCACCTCTCGGGATTGGTTTGGCTCGCAGCTTAAAATGACAATCACATTTTCTAGTGCTAGTCACTATAGGCAACAAATCTTTTTTGAATGCTCTATACTTTCCACTCCTTTCACAACCAATTAAAACAAACGATGTCCTTCCTTTCTTTCCAGTTGACATGTCAGACCTCATTATGACAGCTACAAAACCATTATCATATGCAATAGTACAAGCCCATTTCAATACATTCTCGTGGGAATGGAACACCTACAAAAATGGATAAGACATGTTTAATATTCTTAAATCATTCATTTAACAACTTTAACCAAATTTAAAATCATATAAATACCTCAGAAGTATTGAAGGGTGCAGAACAATCAACCATCAGGTTCCTCCCTGATGTCTTCATTCATATTAATTTTTTAGACATAATATTGTCATACATCCACTCATAGATGTCAATCTTAACAAATCAAAATAAAATTTATTCATTGACAAAACATACGAATAATAATAATATTTAACAACATTAAAGTGATAATATAATACAAATTCAATAATTTTTTTTAACAAAACATTAATATTACAAATTCAAACTAAATACAATAAATTGTTCATTAAAAAAATAATAAAATATTCTAAAAACACATTCCAATTTCAAAAAGAAAATAAATAAAACAATAAAAAAATGCATTACAACACTAAGTATCCAATTTACCTATAGTAATTATTCCACAGAAATGACAAGTTGTATCTAATTTAACCTACTTATTTTTTTATAATTAAAATCATTTTTAAATAAATATTTAATAATTAAAAAAAATGTTTGAAACATTCATATGGATTAAGTAATCTGTATGAACCATACGAATTAGCTAATCAGTATGCTTCACACGGATTAGTCAATTTGCATGCTTCATACGATTTACCTAATACATGTGCTTTACACGGATTAGGTAATCCGTATGAAGCATACAGATTGACTAATCTGTATCATTCATACAGATTGGCTAATCCATATGGTTCATACATATTACTTAATCCGTATGAAGCATACGGATTGGCTAATTTGTATGGTTCATACGAATTATTTAATCCATATGAAGCATATGGATTAGCCAATTTGTATGTTTCATGCAAATTATATGAAACATACTGATTGCGTAATCTGTATAATCCATACGGATTACCTAATCCATATGTAATAATAATAAAAAAAACTGAATACCACCACCAGAACACGACTCCGACGAACCCAAAAATAGTGAATATGTCCACCACCAGCCAAAACTAGCCCCTCCAACAACAAAAACACCAGTGCACAGCCAAAAGCGAACAACTACGAAAAAGAAAAACGCATAAGGAAACAAAAGAAATGAACATACTCCATGCAACATCAGCAACGAGAAGAAACACACAAGGGCATTTTTGGAATTTGAACAAGTGAAATGGTGTATTAGAAGTTGGAATGGTGTATGAAGCATATCCCCTAGGAGCATTGTTGTTTTGGATCATTCAATTTTTGGGTTGGCTTTCACCGATTATATTTTATTTTCATTAGGAAATTGCTAAATGTGCTCCCATTTTTTACTTTTGCACCCCTTGTTATTATTTTATTACAAAAATACCCTAAAAAATTTTAACCTGTCTCTAATCTCTTTTTCAGATATGCAGATTGCAGTCACTCACGCACATCCTCTCCTCCTACCCTTTGTTCGGTTTCACCCAATTGAGCGTATTTTATATTGCTTTTCCCTTCCTGAATCTCACACTTCTTTCTCTATTTGTCAAAGTGGTTCCAAAGCTCAAAACTTCACCTCCCATACCCTCTTGTAGCATTGATTGGCCTTTATTTACCCAAAACCTTCATTCAATTCAACCCTAATGTTGGAGTCCTTTGGTCCTAGCATAGTGTGATGACGGTATTGATGCAGACTTCAATTGCATTTTAGACTATTCACCCTACTTGGAATCATCAGAATATGATGCTTCAATTATCTCCTTGCAATTATAATGTGTGACACTTCCCATAGTGCCAAAGGAGAAGAAAATACCAATGAATGATATGCGTTGTTGGTGAAGAATTCGAGGTGGTGAAAGGGGTTTGTTGAGTAAACTTGAAGGAAGAATCGAGCAGATTAGTGGGTGCGATGGTGATGCTGAGGGACTTGCAAGAAAGGGGGTGAGATAAAGGTTAGGGATTGGAGGGAGATGGTCAATGTCTCATAGATTCAAATTAGCAAAGGAAAACGAAGTACGAGAGAAAGGGATCAAGGGAAAAGTTGATGAAGGCATAGCCAAAGACAAATTGTTTGATGGTGTTACTTGTTAGTGCTTTAATGGTAGACCAAAGGAGGGGTGCGATGAAGGAAAAGGTAAAGAGAAAGGAAGCATATGTTGCTTGGAAACTAAACTCCAATAAGGGTAATTTTAGAAAAGAAGAGATAAAAGGGGTGCATAACTAGAAAATATAGGTGCAAAATATATATGAAGGGTAATTTTTCATATTTTTACAGTAAAGAAAATTATAAAACATCAATTTACAAATATTCTTTTACAAAAAACTACTAATTTTTTTTATTTTGTTTTAATTAAAATGGGGGACACTTAAGAGAATCTGATAGACCCTACACAACCTATGAGGACATGTGGCTCCTGAGTAGGACCAGGTTAAGCCGAATGGAATTCTGAGGACAGAATTCTAAAAAGGAGGGGTGTAATGTAATATCTGGAAGTTTTAAACATATGAGGAAGCATGTGTTAAGCTTAGGATTAAGCTTATAATGGAGGAAATATATTTTAGGCC
>PYAF01000114.1:147942-166297 GCA_007407185.1 Glycine tomentella | reverse complement strand
TATTGAAGAAAAGATGGAGTATATTAAGAACTCCTTCTTTTTTTGATATAAAAACACAAATAAGAATTATTAATGCTTGTTTCATGCTACATAATTTCATAAGAGATGAACAACAAAGTGATCCAATTTTGGAAGCCCAAGACTTGGAACTTTTATCTGTTGTTGACAATGAGTTAACCAATCAACAAATGGAAAGAGTTGCAAGCAACAACGGGGATGAAGTCACAACTATCCAAGCAACTGAGGAATGGACAAGATTTTGTGACACTTTAGCGATGGATATGTTTGCTACCTATCAAATAAGAAGAAACTTTGATTAGGGAGATGTTTTTAATGGATTTGGATTTTGCTTCTTATGTGTAAATTGACTCTATATTCATGTATATGTGATACTTTGGATTTTTGTATTTCATAATACTGTGGATTTTGTTTTCTTTTTATGTGTAATTAACTTTATACTTTCATAAAATGCTAATTTGACATATCTTACCTTTATATATATGCAATTATATATGTGTGATTATTATTTTTTGATCTAGAGAAATGGAATCAAGCAATGTGAAGAACAAGTCAAGTGGAAAAAGAAAGATGGCTAGTGAGGACACAAGAAGTTACTTCGCATGGAATTTGGAAATGGAGCATGTGCTAGCTGATGTGCTTAGAGATCAAAGAAATTTGTGGAATAAAGGTGATGGAAATTGGAAAGCAGTAGCATACAGTACTGCAGCTCAAATTTTGTCCAAACGTTTTGGAGTTCACCTCATGGCAGATAATGTTAAGAACCGTTTTAAGCTTTGGAGAACATGGTATGGAATTGTGAGTGATATTCTTAGTCAAAGCGGATTTGACTGGGATAGCACAAAATACATGATTACCGTTGAAAATGAAATTGCATGGAATGAATATGTTAAGGTAGTCAATCATCTTTTTTAATTTTATTTATTATTCAATTGTAGTTATTATTTGTGTCATTATTAACATGTTTCTATTTTTTTTCAAGTCACATGAAGAGGCCAAACGATTTCGATTCAAAGTCATTCCTAATTAGGATGATATTGTAGACCTATGTGCAAAGGATAGAGGTATTGGACTCGGAGCAGAAAATGCATTAGATGCGGATGATATCATGAGCAGATAAGCAAATGAAGAGGAAGCAGTTCACAGTCTAAGTATTGACTTAGAGGGATCAAGTTCTGCCATAAGGAAAAACATTCGTCCAAGTAAGAGTGGAGAGAAAGAAGGGATGATTTCCTCAAGAAGTGACTAAGAAGAAGATGGAGAATAAAAAAAAAAGATGGAGATAAAAGAAGCTCAAGAAGTAGTACATGAAGTGGTGAATGAGCTAGATAATATACCTAATTTTAATGGTGCACTTCGACATAAAGCAATCGATTGGTTGGCAGAAAATCCCATTAAGTTTGCAATTTTAAAAGCTCTTCCATTGGATGAGAAGGAGGATTACATCTCGTCTTTTATGCCTTGATGCCAAATTAGAGGTACATTTGTATTATTTGTGTCAGTGTCAATATATGGACTGAAATTATTTTTTTTCATCATTTGTAAGTCTTACCTTGTGCCACTTTGGGTGATTTTATCATATTTACTACACATATTAAGTTACCCTTTAGCTAGTTTGAGTTTGTTTAGTAATCACTTGTGCTGATATTTTCTCTGTACATTTACAGGTGCGTGTTGTGCCGCAAAAGGGCTGATTATCTTGCATCCAAGAAGGTAAAGTTTTCTGCTGCAGTTGTTTCTCTTTTATATTGTTCTTTTGTAAATTGCTTTATGTTCTATTTAGCATCCGTCTTATCTGAAGACTCATTTGATCACTGTCAGTAGTTTGAATGTTGCTTTTAGCACTAAATTCTTAGAAGATGATTTTGGTTCTTGTTTTTTGAGTTTAGAAGATGATCACTGTCCGTGGTTTTTGTCCTCTTTCATGTATTGAATTTTTGGATAGCTTCTTTTTGGTGTAATTTGTGTTTTACTTTCACTAGTTCTAAATGAAGATATCCTCCTCAATCCTTGCCATGGGGTATAAGGCCAAAACATGAGTGCCAATTTTCTAGAAGATAGTAGTTTGCAATGAAAACTTTTGGCAAGAGGAATCCTATATCATCTTTTTTATGTCATGGTGTTTAGTGGTAAAATAGAAAATTTTTTATTGGTTATAATAATGTGGAGGGTAGTAGTACAACTTTTGGTTTGAATCAGACATTAGAAATTATAATAATGTGTTTACTTTAATAACTTTGACAATGGTAAATGCAAAGAAGGAGCATAACATGAAAATAATATTTTTGAAAACTCTATACTAATCATTACTAATACAATGATTTTTTTTTTATGTGCAGGGATATATCATGAAAATGTCTTTTGGCTTGTAGGGACTACTTTTTTTTTTTTTGTAATTAAGCTTTTCAAATTATTTTGATGTCTTAGGTTGTATGTCAGAATTAGTAATGTTCAAACTATTCTCATTTTTATATTTTTAATGACAATGATGTTGATTAAATGTAGATGAAATATTTTATATATGTTTTCTTTTGTTTTAATTTTTCTTGTTGAAATATTTTTTTACATTTTAGTTCTAAATATATATTTTAAAAATATAATTGGACAAGAATATATTTTATTTATATTATTATAAAATAATATATTTTATTTATATGACCATTTATATTTTTAAAATATAATTGTATCCAAAAAAATGAAATATAATAAATTTAAATTATTTAATTCAAACAAAGAATTCCAAATATAAGTAATTTAAATTGTTTTATCCAAACAAGAAATTTCAAATTAAAGGAATTTAAATTGATTTATCCAAACAAGGAATTTTAAAAATCCAAGAATTTTAATTGATGCATTTCAATTTCCCTGAATTTCAAATTCTCTGAAATTTTAAAATGCTCCATCCAAACATACTCTAAAGGTATACTAGGTATTTTGAAAGCTTAGTATCCTTACAAGAATTTGGAGAAAGCTTTTTACAAGAAACAATGATTCACATGGATTGTTCATATCTTGTTTCTTTAAAGCTTTTTCTATATATAACCTTCATCTCTAAGTATTTTTTGTCTCTCAACTATTGGATTCTTCACTTTGTTATTTGTCTAAGGTCTTGAGTCTGTTGGAGCATTTAATACGTTAATTGCACGTCCCTTCTTCATGCAAGGTCCATGCTGATAGGACAACGTGTCTTGTACTTCAGCGGGGAAGTCACTTATTTCGTCTAAGCAAGTCTGCAACAACAGAGCATGTCTTTTGATGAGGATCAACATCTTCCAAACTGTGGACTTTGTGATATGAACCAATATGTGGGTTAATTATTTTTTGCACGGGTCGTCCTCGAAAGGTTTCTTGTTATAACAAAGGAAAGATGCTCTTGAAAAGAAAAGGTGCAAGCTTAATGTATAATGTAGTGCAAGAGAAAGTATTGCACAAAGAGGAAGTTAAAATAAGAAAATCGTGTAACTTAATAAGAACTCGGCGTCATAAGCAAGGTGCACACCAAGTGTTTGATGAAGCGAAACAAAGATAAAAATAATATGACGAAGAGTGCAACGCAAAAAACAATGAGTTTAACAAGAACAAAATGTTAAAAAATAAAAACGGAAAAGACAAGAAATGGAAGAAGACGCTACACCTATGAAGAGTGATAAGTCCCATGGGGATTTGCCACAAAGGTTATAGAAACCTTTGATAAGAACCAAGGTTTGGTCCAATCAAGAACCCAAGAGGAACTTCCTCTCACACAACTCTTTAGAGGGCAAAGTTTTTATTCAATTCAAACGTCTACATAAGACAAATGAATGACTATTTATAGCCAACAAGTGGTGTCTCTCTCCTCTTTCTTTCCAATGTGGGAATTCAAAATTACACTAAAAAAATCTAAACAAAAAGTAATTTCAGTGCATAACTTTGTGCTGAACTTCCTATCCAATTTTCATCATCATAGATGCAAAATTAGGACTTAAGCCTAGACATACAACTTGTAGGAAATCTTTAGAGCTTTCGACCACATCAAAGAACGCCTAAAATGGACATCCAGAACTCAAGTTATGTTAAAAGTATTGGAGTAATTTGGGCTCTTCACTCATTGGTCTTTGGACTCATCACTCATTTGAATCAATTGGAGCAATCTTGATAGAGGACTATCTAAGGATCATGATGATGGAGGTCCATTACAAGCCAAAGGTCTAGAAGGAAAGCATGAAGCACTTCCTTTGGTGAGCTTTGAAGGATCCATGACAAGAGCTAGAACTCAAGCCCTTCAAGACCACATCAAAAATGCCTTATATCTTGTGGACAAGCATGAAGAGGCACACCAAATTCAATGAAAACACATCAAAAAAGTATTGTCTGTTGTAATAAGCATTTGCTGTCTGTTTTAATCGATTAAATGTGTCTGTAATCGATTAAAATGCAAATGTTGTCTGTCTATTTTTCTGTCAGTCAGTCTGTCTGTTTTTCTATCTGTCTGTCTGTCTATCTATTTTAATCGATTATTTCATTGTTGTAATCGATTATTTGTCTGTTGTAATCGATTACGACATTGCTATAATCTATTACACAATGCAGAACGCTCTGTTTTAATCGATTACGCTTCGTTTTAATCGATTATTTTCTTTTAAAATGGTACTGCAGCTTTCCTTTTACTGTTTTCATGTAATGGGCTTTGATATTTCCGTAAATAGGCCTAAACCTACCTTTTTTAGGGGTTTATTAGAGATCTAGCCCTATAAATACTCAGACTTTGCTATTTTTGGTTAACTTTTGATTAATGAAATTGAGCTTTTGCTTAAATTGAGAGCTTAGCCTCTTGTTGGTTCTTGATTGAGACCAAATTGATTCTTATCAAGGGAGCTTTCCTTTGTGGCGAATCCTCCTCCGACTTATCGTTCTGATTGGGAATCGTGGCGTCATTCTAAATCATTCCTTAATCTTCTCCATTTTTCTATTTGAATTTCAAACCCTAATTCATGGAGTCTTGAATATTACAATCCGAAAACGATCCAAGCCAAGCATTCATGTCTTGGTGGTCATCAAATCTAAGCTCTTCTTTCAGGTTTGTCTTTGGGCTCAAGGCAAGGTTGATATCTTGGCCAATGCTTGAGAAAGGAAGTAGTTCACTTCATGATCCAATGCTTCTTGTGTTTCATTTGATCTTGCCCTTGTCATAGGGCCCCCAATCCTTGTAGTGCACTACTGGGCTTTTGACCCAATGGGCTTTCTTGGTCTTCATCACGCTCCCCTTCTTTAAAATAATTCGTCCTCGAATTGGATCTTCATTGCCTTCATCAAAAGGAGTTACGTCAGCAACATTAAATGTGATGCTTACCCTATACTCACTAGGGAGGTCAACTTTGTATGCATTGTCATTGATCCTCTCTAAGATTCGTAAGGGTCCATTACCTCTAGGCAAAAGTTTTGATTTCCTTTGGGTATGAAACCTTTCTTTTCTCATATGGAGCCAAACCCAATCTTCGGGTTCATAAACAACTCTTATTCTCCCTTTGTTTGCTTATTTAGTATATTGCTACATTTTTTTCTCAATTTATGTTTTCACTTTTTCATGGAGCTTCCTCACGTACTCAACTTTGGCCTTACCATCCCTATGATTCAAAGAAGAAATGTTAGGTAAAGGAAATAAACCAAGAGGGGTGAGTGGATTGAAACCATACACAATCTCAAAGTGATAACAACTAGTTGAGGAATGAACAACCCTATTATAAGCAAATTCAACAAGAGGCAAACATTCCTCCCACGTCTTAACATTTTTCTTAATGATTGACCTCAACAAGGCCGAAAGGGTCCGATTCATAACTTCAGTTTGTCCATCTATTTGTGGGTGGCAAGTGGTGGCGAAAAGGAGCTTAGTACCCAATTTATTCCAAAAGGTCCTCCAAAAATGGCTAAGGAACTTAGAGTCCCTATCGAAAATAATACTTTGGGGCATCCCATGGAGCCTTACTATATCTTTGAAGAACAAATCTGCCACATGGGTGGCATCATCTACCTTAAGGCTAGGTATGAAGTAAGCCATCTTTGAAAACCTATCCACAGCCACAAAAATGGAATCCTTTCCTCTTTTAGTTCGAGGCAAACCAAGCACAAAGTTCATAGACAAATCGGCACAAGGGGAATTGGGAATAAGAAGAGGAGTGTATAGGCAATGTGGCAAAACTTTTGATGTAGCCCTTTTACAAACTATGCATCTAGAACACAACTTATCCATATCGTGCCTCATGCTAGGCCAATAGAAATACTCATACAACATATCCAAAGTACTATGTATCCCAAAATGACCCATCAGTCACCCCTCATGTGCTTTTCTCAAAAGGAGTTCATGTAAAGAACATTTAAGCACACACAAATATTTTTCTTTGAAAAGAAACCCATCATGCCTAAAATACCCATCATGCGCCCCCTTTTCACATGCAACATATATCTTGGAAAAATCATCACCATGCATATACAACTCCTTAATGTGTTCAAAACCAAGCAACTTTGTTTCAAGCATGGCAAGCAAAGTATATCTCCTAGAAATAGCATTGACCACAACATTCACTTTTCCTTGCTTGTGTTTAATGACATAAGGAAATTGTTCAAGAAATTCAACCCATTTAGAATGCCTTTTATTGAGCTCACCTTGCCCCTTCAAATATTTGAGTGATTCATGATCATTATGGATGACAAACTATTTGGGCAAAAGGTAATGTTGTCAAGTATGAAGAGCCTGTATGAGCGCATACAATTCCTTATCATAAGTGGAGTAATTCAAAATAACACCATGCAACTTTTCACTAAAGATGCAATAGGATGACCCCCTTGTAACAAAAAAACTCAACACCCACATTTGATGCATCCCATTCAAGCTCAAAAAGATTTGGAAAAATCGGGCAAGGCAAGTATGGGTGCATGAGTTAATTTTTCTTTTAGGGCATTAAAACTCTTTTTTTGGGCCTCCCCCCACTTAAAAGTCACATTCTTTTTAACCACTTCATTTAAAGGTGCAACTAGGGTGCTAAAGTCTTTCACAAATCGCCTATAGAAATTGACCAACCCATGGAAACTTCTCACTTCACTCATAGATTTTGTTGTAGGCCACTCTATAATAGATTTTATCTTTTCTTCATCCACTTGGCCTCCTTTGGAACTTACCACAAAGCCTAGGAAAACTACATGATTAGTACAAAAGACACATTTTTCTAGATTAGCATACAACTTTTCATTTCTAAGCACATGCATAACAATCCTAAGGTGTTCAATATGTTCTTCTAAAGTACATGCATACAAGTCCTTATACACACAAATTTTCATTTCTTGTTTTGCCAAACATGCCCTCTTGATATCACTCCCTAGCAAATAAGTTTTCTATCCTTCTCTCAAGCACAAGAGTTTGGTTTTTATCACGCTCTTCATGTTTAGCTTTAGAAATATTTTTTTCTTGTTCTCTTTTTATTTTCAAAGCAACTTTATCTTGACACACCTCTTTAGGATAAAGTGGTACAAGTGTTATTTTTCGAGAATCATATGAGAAAAAAAATACTTATTCGTAAAACCATCATGAATAGCATGCTTATCAAATTGCCAAGGCCTTCAAAGCAAAATATGGTCAGCCTCCATAGGCACAACATCACACAAAACATCATCCTTGTACTTACTAATGCAAAAACTTACCATCACTTGTTGATTAACAACCAACTCACCATTCTCAATTAGCCATTAGAGCTTGTATGGGCGTGGATGAGGTTTGGTACCAAGATTGAGTTTGCTCATCAAGCGAGTGTTTGCCACGTTGGTGCAACTTCCCCCATCTATGACCAAGGAGCACACTTTCCCTTGAATGACACATCTTGTGTGAAAGATGTTTTCTCTTTGGCTCTGATCATCAACCATAATCTGGTTTCCCAATAATCTCCTTACCATTAACAAGTCACCTTCCGGAGCATAAGCTTCACAATCATCTTCCTCCTCACTTGTAGGTGTTTTTTCGGGGCACGAGTCACTAGAAATGTGCTCATGACACGCTTATTGGAGCATTGTGGGGTGATGTGCCCATTGCCCAAGCACTTAAAGCACTTGATGTTCCTGGCTTTTTGAGTGACAGAAGAAGAATAAGCATTATTAGTAGAAACCAAAGGACTAGAGTTTTTTAGAGATTTTACCTTCCTTGGCCCATGCGGGTGGATCTTCTTTGGGTTGTCTATCTTTCCAAGAGGAATTCTTGAAGCTTGAAGAAGGTTTTCGGTTAGAATAACTCCTTTTGAGTTGTTGCTCAACTTTGATCGATTGATGGACTAAGTCCCCAAGCTCTACATAATGTTGTAGCTCCACAACATCTTGTATCTCTCTATTGAGCTCATGTAAGAAGTGCCCTATGGCGACTTTTGGTTCTTTAACAACATTTGCTCGTACCATAGCAACCTCCATCTCATTATGATACTCATCCATACTTAGACTCCCTTGAGTGAGTCTTTGGAGCTTATTATGAAGCTCCTTATGGTAATGGAGAGGAACATATCTTTTTCTCATCATTGCTTTCATCTCCCTCCAAGTATTCACCAACTCATCACCTATTCTCCTTCTCTCATTTTGTACTTGGTCCCACCAAATTAGAGCATGGTCTATAAATTCTATGACCGCCAATTTCACCTTTTTGTCTTCTCTATAGTTATTGCAATAAAAAATTTGCTTTATTTTCATCTCCCACTCCAAATAAGTCTCGGGGTTATTCATCCCTTGAAATTTAGGTATTTTAATTTTAACACCATCAAGTCCTTCATCCCTCTCATTTCTCCTCCTAGGCTTTCTTCTCTATTATTTTCCCTATGCCTCTTTTCATTCCTTTGCTTATCCTCACACCTCCTAGGACTCTGTTTCTCTTCATCTCCACTATCACTGCTTTGAGTGGAGGTTCTAGACCTACGCTTGTCTCTTCTATCCATTGTAACAACCCGCCTCGTTACTACGATATCACTAACTCTAAACGTGTAATTTCAAATTTTAATGAAGACCCCATTAATTTGATTATGAAAATGAGAGTAATTCTTTTTTGAGATACTACACTCACCAGACATCGTACAAATACATAATCAATAAATATACATATATATATATATATATAAATTAAACCATTATATGTCATTCACATGTCAGAACTTAGTTTAGTTTTTACATGTATTTATGCCTAGAATTTACATGCCCAACTAAAAGGAATCAAGGAACCAACTAAGAAAGAGTTGATAACAAAACACAACTCTTTGCCAAAATGAATTCTAACGTTATCACGACGGCTTGGCGGCTCCAACAAAAAGGATCTTCCGCAAAGGTCACCTACTGTTGCTCATCTGCTCCCACGAACGAAGGTTCATGATCATCACAGGTACCAACCACACGGTACAAAAATTGCAAGGGTGAGTTTACTATACAAGATTAATAAATACCATATGACAATGATTAGCAAGAAAACATGATAATAATAACCACAATCAGATCAACATACACTCAACCAACTAGTCATCAACTTTTTTCACAATTCAAATCAATTATGTTCAGAATGATGCATGCACCTTATTCATCTCTCAAAGAGCAATGTGGTACCATTCTCATGAAAATAGTCTCTCTTAGGAAAATTATTCAGTAGTTTATCGGGGTCACCCTGTTATAACCATGCGTTTAAAGATTTATTTTTGGCTTTTCTGAGGTTCCACGCTTGGGGCGTGGGGGTCCACGCCAGGGGCGTGGGAGGTCCACGCTTAGGGCGTGGAGGCCATGCCTGGGGCGTGGGAAGCAGCCCAGAAATGTTATTTTCCCTGCCAGCCCACGCGGGAAGCGTGGGAGTCACGTCTGAGCTATAAAAGGCCCAAAAGACTTGAAACGTGGCATTTTTCAGTCCCTCCTTCTTCCTCTTCGTCCTAAACCTCCATTAGAGCTTGCTCCAAGCTTTTTGGGACCATATTTGAGAGCTTAAACACCTCCTTTCGACCTTTGAGTGTGAGAGGAACTTATAAAAGCTTGAATCCTTCAGTTTTCGCCTTGAAAAACCCCTTTCTGAGTGAGAAGCCATTTCTCAGAGGAAAAGCTCAGAGTGCTTGAGATTGGCGAAGACCCACGGCGTATAAAGGACACAGAAGCTCGAGGAAGCTGTCCTGAGGCCTTTAGAGTCGCCACTGAGGCCGTGAGCTTGATACTGTTGGTGGCGGGAGCCACAGACCAGGGAAAGAACTGCAGAGCGAGGCTTTGCCAGGTAAGTTCAGTGTCCCTGGGGATTATTTCCCATCTGGTTTGCATACCACACTCCGGGGAGTGGTGGTCATTTCTCTGCTACATGCAGTGGTAGTTGCATCCTCATGATGATATGATTGTGCATTTGTGCTTGAGAATCTGTGCTATGATTATGATTAGATCTGTTGGCCAACGGATAGATATGGACCTCCCTAGGAGATGGTTTCCTCCTAGTATGGTTGGCTCATGGGTGATGAGGATCCCGGGGTGATGATGATCCCCTAGACCAAGGGAATAGTAGATGGCGATTCCTGCTATTCTTGGAGGTACCATATACGTGCATCCATGCGAAGGGTAGCACCCAATGGGATGACACGGGTGTGAGTTTCCGATCTCACACTGAGGATGGATGCTGATGATGATGCATCCTGGCGTTGATGATGATACGCCATTGCTTGACTTGTTATGAGGACCTGATATGCTAGGCCGGTGGGCCATTTGTGTGTATGCCTAATGTATGTGTTATGGAAGTGGGCCAGGGTGGAGGAAAGTCCTCCAAGGATCCTGAGCTTACTGAGATGTGTATCTCACCCCGTGTGGGGCTTATGATTTCAGGTGATTCTTCTGGGAGAGAAGAACAGACGCAGGGCAGGAGGCCCTAGAGATGACATGCTGCTGAATGGGAAGCAGCAAGGAGAGCTGCGAGCTCTTTTTGACTTTGTTTCTGTTTTGTTCCCTTGATAGGGATGGAGTGTATGTACCCTATGATGTGTATAGTTCTGTATACCCCCTGTGAGGCTGATGTTATTTTGGATCACCATGACATGGTGAAGACCTGATGTATATTTTTATGAACAGAACTATTGATGTATATTATATGATTCTCCTGAGCATATATTGAATGTTTTTCAGTTATCTGCCTATCTGAATAAGCTATCTGTCTATATGTGTATTGTATGAGATAAACTGGATCAGCAGGGGTATGATATGGTTTTGTGTGTGTGTTTGTGATATGCTGGGTTTCCATACATAATGAATCAGGAAAATCGATCCTGTGCTTCCGCTAAGTTTTAAATGAACGTTTTAAGCGCTAACTGATATCATAATGATAATGCACCAGAGGCCTACGGGGTGTTACACACCCTGTCGTGCACTGGCCATTCCCCCCACCCCCCCATGGTGATCATCAGCCAAAGTCACAAGGGAATTCCAAATTGAGTGACATGCCTTTTAGTACCCACATTTTTATCCCATAAAACCACAGGTACACACTGCCTTCATTCTATTTCCATCCATGCAATTATGAAGTATGAAACATGGACACCATCAAAGCACTGACTGTGGATAGGGACCATAATTCTAAACAATCCTTTTTCCTCTCTAAGAATGCTTAAAATTCGTAAACTCTTCCTCGCAAGGATATCCAATAAGTCGTGCACCCCCATGTACATACACAACATACAGGCACATCAATATCATCAACAACATCAACATCATTTCATTTCCACATCATTATCATAAACATCAATATCATCTCATATTAATATAATCATCAACATAATCTTATTTCAATTTCATCATCAACATCACAAACAATCGCATTTCACATCTATATAACATATGCTTGAGATTCACATTCTCTAGGTCTTCAAACAACACAAACCTCATTCATTCACAATCCATATTACCACGAGACTGGTATTTTAGGAAAATTCTAAATTAAAGAGGAGGACTACAATATAGAAAACAAACTCTTATGCCCATTGAAAAATTTAATAAAGGATTAATAGGAGAACATATTATAAAATTTTGGGCAGAGTCTCCTCTGTAATTAAGACTTTTCACAAAAATTCAATCATTACAACAACAACATCATTCACAATTTTATCCATCAATAACAAATTCATCGCATCCAAGTAGTCAAAAACACAATTTTTCTTGAAAACGAGAACACAACAGGCACAAACATGCATCAATAATAAATATATCGCATCCCATTAGTTTAAAACTTAGTTTTTCTTGAAAACTAGAACACAACAGGGACAGACATACATTTCAATAATTGGGTTCTCTGATCCCCAACTATGGTATCAAAAGCTATAAACAAACAACAAACTCCCCTCACCTATCTATAAATTCTCCAGTTAGCTCCTCAGTGTTGTTTTGAGATCCCTCAAGTTTGGGTGCTTTGGCCCAAACGTAGAGTTCTATATGCAAATCGAAGAGAATTTAGTATAGATTTCAAACACAAGAATATTAACATTTGGAGTCTACATAAAAAAGACATCATTTTGAAATTTTGATCACATCAATGTGACCGGGACGCAACGAAGGTCACAAAAATGACATCAATTTTATAAAAAGAAACTTTTGCAATGTCTTATTTTCAAAGGGTTTTCAAAGGAAGTGTAAAAACTCCCAATAATGGTACCCAAAACACAAGAGACACTAAGAGAGCTTAAACTAACTAGGAGAAGACAAGGAAACCATGGTTACCCTGAAGAAACCATGAAAGGAGGATTGGAGGCTCCATTCTCTATCGAATCCTCGAGTTGAATTTTGAAGATTTCGCTCCGATTAAAGTGTTCCTCTCCGTGTCGTGGTCTGACGGTAAGCAACGGTGGCTCGTGGCGGTAACCGGTGGTCGTGGGTGGTGGAAGAGGAGGTTTTAGGGTTTGAGTGAGAGTTGAGAGAGAGAGAGAGGTGAAAAACATGTTTTCTGTGTTGCTGAACGCGCTCATCTCGCTCAACTCAATTTCGTCTCTGTTTGGGAATTGCGCTTAGCGCACTGATTGCGCTTAGCATGACATCAAAAGATGTTATTTTACGGATCCCAACAGTCAAAATATGAAGAGATAGGTTGTGAAAGTACTGTCAAAATTGGAAGGCGATCTAACGGTTAACGAGTCCGGTATTGTAGATTTACTAAAATAGGTTTTGGGTCAAACTATCAATCATACATTTTAAACATATCAAACAAACTTCACATAACTTAACATCCACACCAAGAAATTGCACAAGGGTAATTTACACAACAAATCAACTAATCTAAACTTATCAAATAATCAAATAACACAACAAATAAATCAAACATATATTTTCAGTTGTCGAGATTTTAGGACTTTACATCCATCATATCCTCCATCCTCCGATTGTGCTCTAACAATTGAGCAGATTAACTGGTCAACTCTTCTAAGCGACCTTGCATTGCATTAGCTCTATGGGTGGGAGGGGTACTAGAACCAATAACCATCATATAGTAGTATAAGGAAAATATGAACATGACTTCACCACTCTACTCACGTGTTTCACTCAAGAAATGACAACTCATGTTTTCACTCAGAAAATAGATTTTGATTTTAATGTAAATGCTCTTGTCTTTTACACTCAAAGTTCTCTTTCGGTTCTTAGTAAGATTAGTCGTGTTTCAAAATCAAAAGTTTATTTTTATAAAAATTGTAGTGATCATCACAAGAGTTGTTCACTGGATTCGCTGAATGAAAGAAAAACCATAAAGACAACAATCGAAAGAAATTTTAAAAGACAAGCTAGATAAGGTAACAAAGAAAGACACATTCAAATAAGAAGGTCAAACAAAGACAATACAGAACTAGAGAAAAAAAAAAAGAAAGAAAAAAAAGAATAATGTTATAGCATCACAAATAAACTTTCACAATTGTCAAATGAATTAGTGGAAAGGGGTTCTCTTATGAGAAATAAAAGAAGCACTTCTGGCCTTCTCTTGTCTTTTTTTAAAAAAATTCGCCTCCTTTTCTTTTCCACACTAACGCAAATTATTTTTAGTTGATGCCCAATTGTGAACAGTAATGGTTTAGTTCAGAATATGGTGCATAGAATAACGTCGTTACAACAATAATATGAGCAAAATATAACGAAACTGTAAATTGCGCAAAAGATAAAGAATGAGAAATAAAAGAACGAAATGATAAACAATGAAAAACAAAAGAAAAGAATGATAAAGAATGAGAAATAAAAGAACATAATGATAAAGAACAAAAACAAAAGACAAAAAAATGGAAGGAATTAAAGAACAAAATAAAAACAACGTAGCCGCTTTGGACAAAATGGCAATGATTAAGAGATCAAACTATGTACAATGGATTATGGCACCGAAGCAACTAGTTATGCTTGGTGTAGGAAAGCAAAAGAACTATACACAAAAGCACAAGAAATTGACCAATTCTAGGATCCGGGCTCAAGATACCACATGATATGAACCAATACGGGGGTTCATTATTTTTTGTACGGATCGTCCTCGAAAAGGTTTCTTGTTATAACAAAGGAAATATGGTCTTGAAAAGAAAAGATGCAAGCTTAATGTATAATATAGCGCAAGAGAAAATTTTGCACAAAGAGGAAGTTAAAACAAGCAAAGCATGTAACTTAATAAGAACTTGGCATCATAGGCAAGGTACACACCAATTGTTTGATGAAGTGAAACAAAGATAAAAATAATATGAAGAAGTGTGCAATGCAAAAATAATGATTTTAACAAGAACAAAATGTTAAAAAAAAATAAAAGCGGAAAAGACAAGAAATGAAAAAAGACGCCACACCTATGGAGAGTGATAAGTACCATGGGGATTCGCCACAAAGGTTATAGAAACCTTTGATAAGAACCAAGGTTTGGTCCAATCAAGAACCCCAGAGGAACTTCCTCTCACACAACTCTTTAGAGGGCAAAGTTTCGATTCAATTCAAACGTGTCTACATAAGGCAAATGAATGACTATTTATAGCTAACAAGTGGTGTCTCTCTTCTGTTTCTTTCCAATGTGGGACTTCAACCACATATTCCTAATTCAAAATTACACTAAAAAAATCTAAACAAAAAAAATTTTCGTCCATAACTTCGTTTTGAACTTCCTATCCAATTTTCATCATCATAGATGCAAAATTAGGACTTGAGACTAGAAATACGACTTGTAGGAAATCTTCAGAGATTTCAAACACACCAAAGAATGTAACGCCTCTCTTTACTCTCTCGTGCTTGATTGATTTTAGGTGAAATCTCGTGTCCATTTTGTATTAGAATCGTGTTATCTATAAATTTTACAGAAAATTATTCGCTTTGCTTGCAAGTTCTTGGTTCGTCCGTAACGTAGACGCTTCTCCCCCGCTACGGTTCAATTATGATAAATAGATACAGTCCATAATACAGTCCAAATACACGTCCAAAAAATATACAGACTGTCTAGTTTTAATACAAATTACAAAGAAATAAAATACACCAAATACAAAATACAATTCATCAATCTTCCTTATCACATCTGCTTCAATATCATCCATAGCTTATGCTTCACTGTTCCCCTGCTCGCCCAAATGAGTTGGGGTCATCACAGGTGTCAACCACAGACACAAATAGGGGTAAGTTATGATAAACATAGTTTGAATAAGCCCCATATAACACAGATGGATAAAGCCTTAATTAAAAGATCTCAACAGACACAATATACAGAACATCATACACATACCTATCATGTGATGCATGAGATGCATGCTCATCTTTTTATATGATGCATGACTGAGATCTCAGAGTCCTATCAAAAGGTACCAAAATCAACATAGTTTCATCCACTCCAGTGAAACAGTCCCACCCACTCCAGTGAGACCTCCCTCCACTCCGAGGGGATAAAAAGGGTACCATAAAATAGTTCCACCCACTCCATTGGAACAGTCCCACCCACTCCAGTGAGACCCCCCTCCACTCCGAGGGGATAAATGCAAATGGAATATGTAATGGCTTGTTTTTTTATTTTTTGCTTTTCTCTATTTATTTTATTTCTCAAATTCTCATATCAGATAATTCCACCCACTCCAGTGGAACACATCTCAGAGCTCAGCATACAGCCATAGTTCAATATCATCAACGTAGTACACATCTTTATTTATCATCATCAAACTCATAAAATCACTTAAAATTCATATAGATTCATAAAGCACCTGTAACACCCCGGACGTGTTATCATTAATAATATCACAAGCGCGCTATCAGCGTTATCTGAACGCAGTGCGGAAGCGATAGAATCGATTTTCTTGATTACATTATGCATGGAATATAAAACACACATCAAACATCAATACCAAGCCCCTGAGATCCAGTTAACTCAACATAGAAATATAGACAGATACAAAAACTTAGAAAACTAAATAGAGATATCAGGAGGAAACATAAACTCATACACATAACATCACCTGTACATATATATACAACTCATAAGTTCTACCACATCTGTGGTTATACAACATAAATATGTACAGACAACAGGTGTACACTCACACCCTATACTTATACAGAAAACTAGACAGAGATCAAAAGAAAGAGACTCTTCTAATCTTCATCTGCAGCCCATGACCACTCCAGCACCCTCAGCTAGGGCCTCCTGCCCTATGGTAACTTCTCTTCTCTAGAAGTACCTGAAAACCACAAACCCCACACAGGGTGAGACAAACGTCTCAGTAAGCTCAGGGTTCTGGGAGATCTTCCCTTACCCTGGTTCACCCCCAAGCCAAAACATAAACAACAAGACACAGCCTAGGACATCATCCTGGTTGTCACACATTACCCAGCTCTCTGGGTACTATCTAGATGCTCTCAGCCTCAGAGGTCTCCCACCTCATACTGGCTCTCAAGCCATCTCAGATTAGTCTAACAGAGGTACCATAACATAGTGTCCACCCTAGGACACTTCTCATATCAGAGAGGTACCGCCTCATCATTGAACCAGCATTGCCTGAGTTACCTACTCAGGACTTCACACACACATACATATATTGCCTGAGGAATCCCTCAACTCAGGACTTCAAGAATCCAGATATGGCTCATCTAAGAGGCCTTAGGCTCTCATCCCCTCGGGAAGCCCTCTCTTAGAGATACAACATATCTGTCTACTGCCTGGCCTCACCAGGACTTCCATAACACATGCCTGGGCAAGAACATCCATAAATGGACAATCACCTCCAGGACTTTCCACAACACGTGCCTGAGAGAGCTCATCCCACACCGAGGGCACTCCATCCCTCAGGACTTTCCTCTGCCTATGAGAGATCATCTCACGACGGAGGCACTCTATCCCCTAGGACTTTCCAATCCAACGCCTGAGAGGGATCATCTCACACCGGAGGCACTCAACCCCTCAGGGCTTCACATCACATGCCTGAGAGAGATCATTTCACACAGGAGGCACTCAATCCCTTAGGACTTTCCACTGCCTGGGAGAGATCATCTCACAACGGAGGCACTCAATCCCCCAGGACTTCCAAGTCACATGCCCGAGAGAGATCATCTCACACCGGAGGCACTCAATCCCTCGGGACTTCCAGTCCACTACCTGAGAGAGATCATCCCACACCAGAGGCACTCATATCTCAGGACTTCACAGCACTAGCCTGGGAAAACCCTCCAGGCTTATCAATATCTCTGCCTAAGAAGGAACATCCTTACAGGGCAATCCAACCTTAGGACTTAAGGCGGAGAGCAGTGGCACCTCCCAAGGAATCTCAGCTATTCCAGGGAGTCCTCAAACTCTTCCTCTGGCTAGGGAACCTCAACTAGCCCGATACTATTCCAGTATCCTATAGATTCCATCACCTGCAATCTCAAGTGCATCATCACCCTCACACTATCTCAGTGTCTATCCTAGGGTTCATCATACATTCACATTTCTAGAACGGTCTGAGTATCACTCCAAGTACCGTTCATCTAGCCTTTCAGGCTTTAACACACATAATCATCAAGATAGGCCACTTAGGCCTTTCATTCCACAACATGCCCATAAACAAATACAAAACAAGCATGGCATGCATCAATCACCCACTTGGGTGGTAAACGAAAGAAAGGGACTAATTCCCAGAGCGATGAGCTTACCTGATAGTTGTGCCTGCAACACCAGCTTCTTGAACAATGGTCTGCTCCTCTGACACCTCGTGTCAAGCCCTATCAAGGCAACCAACCACATATCATAGACCATTCAAGCAGATAAACATAACAAGCTCATCAAGCAGTCCTCAACTGCCTCAGAGAAAGGAACCTCAGTCCTTTCTATCAACCCAGGTCATCTACCTAAGGTTCATCAGGCTCCTCTATCACAGGCCTGTCC
>PYAF01000114.1:98669-131094 GCA_007407185.1 Glycine tomentella | reverse complement strand
ATATGATGCAATGCTTAAAATATATATGAATGATATGTATGCAAAGCTTGGATCATCAAGATGCTTTCAATCCTTTTACATTAAATCACAAAACTACATTCTTCAATCTTTGAACCATGTTGAAAGCCAAAACATCCAAGTCTTCACATGTTGCTTTATTCTTCAAGTGATCTTCATGCAGCTCCCCCTCAAATCAACACCAAGTGTTTAGCTCAAAGGGGTTTTACAAAGGATAAATCATTTAAGTATGTTTGGATAGCTTTTTGGCCAGTGGCTTAAAAAGATGTTTAATAATAAAGAAGGCCTAAATCATATCCATGCATCATATGTTATGACAATTAGAAATTTATGCAAAATCAACTATAGATTTTATCAGTGAGGTCACTCAATATAATTTATGTGGTTGCGCACACTCACTTGAGCTCAAGGTCTGTTTTCATGTTCAAATCAAATCAATGTTTCAAAAGATGTTCTTTATCAATTCCTTGTACAAAGACATGTCTTCATTTGGTATTTTGAAAAACCCATTCCTTTGTTTTTCATTCTCAAAGTTTCCAAAAATCATTTTATGGTGTTCTGATCAAAATCAAAAAGCAAGTTTGTTGATTCTTTCTAAAACATGTCATATCAGTTAAACCCCAAAAAGATTTATACTGGCATATTTAATAAAACAAAAAGTTTTTAACATGTGTATTTTCAAAAAGAGAGAAACCTCTGTATGCAAGCAAAAAGAAGCAAACATAGTAACTAAATAAACAAAGTACTGAATTAAAACTACAAAGCAGTAAAGAAATTTAAAAACAATGTCACTGATTTTTGAAGATCGTGGCTGAGAAGCTTGATGTCCTCCATTCAGATAATCAATAGGATCTGCCACGTTCTTTTCACTTGCTTTTCCTTTTCCTAACAAAAATGGACCTGCAGCTAAGTTCTAACAACACATATGATACTTTCAAAAAGATAAGATATCAAAAAGTAAAATTCAGACATATAATTTAAAAGCATAAGACATAAATAATGACAAAAATTTAAAAACATTGGGTTGCCTCCTAGAAGTGCTTCTTCTTTTATATCATTTTAGCTAGACGAGTTTGCTTTGGCTTTGGCTCCCAGCATTTGATCAATATGGATGAGCCATTGGCTTCTGAGTCTTCAGCATTAACGACATCCATTCTAAAACATTCTTTTGTATTTGTGGGATGCTTTATGTCTTCAAAAACATTGAACTGAATTTCATTATTTTGCACTCTAACAGTGAGCTTTCCTTCATCAACATCAATTAAAACTTTGGCAGTCTTCATAAAAGGTCTGCCAAGAATTAATGGAACTTCACTGTCTTCATCCATATCCATGACTACAAAGTCGACTGGGAAGAAGAATTTGTCGACTTTCACCAACACGTCTTCAATGACGACATAGGGATGCTTAATAGATCTATCAGCTAGCTGTAGAGTCATCCTAGTAGGTTTGATTATAACCTCTCCTATCCTCTTAACCATGGATAATGGTATGAGATTGATGCTTGCACCTAAGTCAAGAAGAGATTTTCCCACAGATAAGTTTCCAATAGTTACAGGAATTGTAAAACTACCTGGATCTCTTGATTTTTCTGGGATGGTCTTTTGGATGATGGCACTGCATCCTGCATCCAGCTCGATTGTCTCCTCATCGGTGTATCTTTTTTTCTTGGTGAGGAGGTCTTTCATGAATTTGGCATATGTTGGCATTTGCTCCAATGCTTCAGCAAAAGGAATATTTATCTGTAGTTGCTTGAAGATGTCAAGAAAACGCTTGTATTGCCTTTCCTTTGTTTTCTTGGATGGAGCGTGTGGATATGGCATACTTTGGACTGGTGGTGGGGTCAAAACAACTTTGCCTTTATCACTTCTTTGCTTTTCATCATCACTTGTTACTTTTCTCTCAATTTTTTCATTCGTTTCTTCCTCATTTCTCTTTCTATATCATCTACATTTCCTACATTTTTCTTTTCTTCTTCTTCTTTCCTACCAACCACAGTTCCCCTTCTTGTGATAATGGCGTTACATTGCTCCTTAGGGTTGACTTGGGTATTTGCTGAGAAAGATCCACCTCCATGCTCAGCTACTTGTTTTGCAAGCTGCCCTACTTGTACTTCTAGATTTTTTATAGAAGCCTCATTATTCTTTTGGTTGCTGATGGACATTTGCATGAACTGAGTAAGAGTATCTTCCAGCTTTGTCAATCTGTCAGACTGATCTTGTTGTGGCATATTTCTATTTGAAGAACCTGGAAAAGAATTAGAAGAACTTGGAAAAGAATTGTTAGGAAGACCTGCAAAAGGAGGGTTAGTGGGAACATTATAAGCACTATTATTTTGCCTCCAATTATAAGGTTGATTAGAACCTGGACCACTGAGGTAACCTTGGTAATTCCCTTGAGGTCTTGATTGATTTTGCATGTAGTAAGCTTCCTCTTTTTGTGGACCATGTACTGAACAATGGCCATTCTGATGGTCTCCTCCACAAAAATCACATCTCAGGATTTGTTGAACATGGTGTGTTGTATGAGATTTTTGTGATCCTCCCTGCTGAATTTGTTGAGGAAGTTGGCCTATTTGCTTTGTTAAGGCCTCCAATTGTTGTGTTAAGAGCTTTTTTGAGCTAAAATGGCATTTTGAGTGTCGAGCTCTAGTACGCCTTTCCTCTGAATTAGTGATTTATCATGGTGAGATTGATAGTCACTTGCTGCTATGGAGTCAATGATCTCTATGGCTTCTTCGGGGCTTTTAGACATCATGGTTCCTCCAGCTAAAGCATCAAGGATCATCTTGGTCTGGGGCCTCAAACCACTATAAAAGATGTGTAATTGTGTAGCATCATCAAAGTTGTGGTTCGGGCATCTCCTTAGTAGTGACTTGAATCTTTCCTATGTCTCACATAATGGTTCATCTGCTCCTTGAGAGAAAGTGGCAATAGTTGACTTTGCACTTATAAATCTTGATGGAGGGAAGAATCTGGCGATGAATTTCTCCTCCAAATCGTCCCATGTGCTTATACTTTTGTTTGGTTGTGATTGAAGCCATGTTTTAGCTTTACCTGTCAAAGAAAAAGGAAAAACTCTAAGGTAAACAGCCTCGGCATCTTCGTCTGATGCTCCCATTGTATTGCATAGCTCCATGAAAGTAGACAAATGCGTGTAAGGATCTTCATGGTCTAGCCCAGCAAATGGATGTGAGCCAATGAGACTGAGTAATGCTGGCTTCAGCTCTACAACCTTGTTGTTGAAAGGAGGGATGACTATCCTATTGTAGTGCTTGGGACCTTGTTGATAAGCATAGTCACCAAGAGTCCTTCTTTCTGGTCTATTTTCTTCTCCGCCACGATCAGCCATGTTGTCTCTTACCACTAGTGAAGGAGGGTCAATAGACGAAGTTCCCTCAGAATGCTTGTTGGATTCTTGTTTCTTTTTCTTTCTGATTCTCCTTTCTGGATAAAACTGAGGTTTATCTATATAAGACTTATCTTGCATAAAGTGAAAGGACAAAAACTACAAGATTCTGTAAGCACCGAGGTTTAATAACAAGAAAACAAGAAAATAAAGAACAAGAAAAAAATTCTACTAAACTGGAATTTAAACAACTAAATAAACCAATCAAATCCCTGGCAACGGCGCCAGAAACTTGTTAGGAATTTTACGGCAAGCGCACCGTGTTATCGTTGCAAGTTACAAATTTATAAAGTTCGTCTCCACAGGGATTTGAGTTTACTTTAGTTAGTTTAGATCTTTACCAGTTTAATAGTCTATGTACAAATGATTAAAGCGAAGGTTCATTTGTGTGATTTTTGTATCATAAAACAAAGATAAGATTACGGAAGTAAATAAACGAGTTCAAGTCAAGGAAGCGTAGGATTGAATTTCATCTTACTTATCCCTTCGATTAATTCTACCTATGCATTATTTTTCTATTCGTATTGACGCACACATCTAAGTAACCTTAATTCGATTTCTCGCAATTAAAGTCCTAAGGATATTTTAGTAAATATCGATTCCTCGTATATTTAATTAAATACCCAAGCATTAAGATTATATTCATGTGTGTAATGCGATCAAAACGTTATGCCCTATTCCTAGCAACGTAACGTGATGAGTGAAATTATTCGGTTCAAACCCTAAGATTATTTTCCAGTCTCACTTAGGATTTAAGTTCATGATACTAGTGATCAAGTAGAATCAAGCAATAAGCATAGAATAAAGTCACCAATAAGAAATAAGATAATGCATAGAAATTAAAAGAGCATAGGGATAAGAAGAGTACGTCCAATCCTAGAGAAGCTTAAGCGAGCATCGGAAGAACTTCCTCAAGAGAATGACTGACGAAGTAGTTGTCATCGATCCTCTTTTCGGCAGAGTCTCCACTACAAAAACTCACTTTCTCACTTCCCTAACTCTCTACTATAACCTAGAAGTATTCCTAAGCCTAAAACATGAATTTAGGAGCTAAAATGGTGCCTAGGAACATGCCTTGCTTCCAAAATCCGTGGGGTATTTATAGGTTGTGCCTCCTGCCTGCTTTGGTCGCCCAGGCGAGTGGTTTCTTCACATTTTGGTCGCCTGGGCAAGCTAACCCTCATCCTCTTGGAACTTGCAGCTCGCCTACGCGAGCAAATTGCACTAGAGTTGGTTGCCTGGGCGAGCTTATCCTTAATGCTGAAAAAACCTTTTGGGCTTTGATTGTTCTAGGCCTGGATTGCTTGTTGCACCTCCCATTCTTGCTATGTAAGTCTTCCTTGCTTGATTTGCTTATTCGGAAGCCTCAAAAATCCACAGAATCTATCAAAATACAAAACATGATTAGATTAATCTTCCAAAACAAGCAATCTGGGCTTTGTTGTGCTCTTTTGTTTGAATTTTCTGATTTCATGAATGGAGAACAAGTAGGAGTATTTTTCTTAGATTTTTTAAGGTATGATTTTTTTTAAGTATAAAAATTTCCAGGTTATGAATTATTTAATATTTTTTAATATAAACTGAGTCGTGTGGGTCAATTACTGACTCACTAGATTAATTTCTGACCTAATGACTTAGTACCTTGATCGAATCATTGACCGAATTGAGTCGTTGACCGGTGTGAGTCGAATAACACTTGAAATATTTTTAAAATATTATAGGTAACCTATTTAATTACCAAAATTACAACCTGATTCATCTTTAAGAGAAATAACTTATTTATAGATGTAAAAGGTAACTAATAAGTTACAAAAAATAATACAAATAAACACAAATAATAAAAAAAATAAAAAATATGAATATCCAAAAAAAATTCATAACACAATACACACGACAAAATATTTTCTGAAATTTACTTTCATCACATAAAAAAATAATAATACACAAACATTCTTTTATTTTAAATTAAACACTGTATTAATATTTTTTTATTTCTCTATTTCTATAACATTATAAATCATATCAAATTTATATTTATTTTTTTTGAGTGTTTCATACATAATGAGTGTTGTTGATCAAACATTTTCCCAGGTAAAATACTTATGCTTTCACATAAGTAACGTGAAAAGTGAAAAATGAAAAAGATGGGCGCCGGCTCTTTGCCAGGCATACAGGAATCATAACATCAAAATTTATGTCTGTCTAACTAATGCCGTGTGTTGAGTGTGCATCAAGTCATGTCACCGAATTTGAAAACCAATAATACGTAATTTACACCTTTTTCTTTTATTTCTTTTTTGTTCTCATTCAAATTCGCTTGTATTCTTTCTCATGGTACTATACTATTAATAAAATCTCTCTCAACTTTCAAAGCCTCTCTTTATCCTTTAAACAAATAGACACAACCACGGAGAGACAAATCCTACTACTAACTCTTGTTGTTTCTCTAGTGTGTCATTACACTGGACGGTTCTGTCTCAAAACAAAGCAACGATTTTGAAGCTTTGAGATAGCAACATGATGATGGTGCGGTTCGTCTGTGTTCTTATCTTCGGGTTTGTGGCTTTGAATTGCTTGCAAGTGTTTGAAGAATCCAATGCCCAACGCATACCGCAAGATGAAGGTACGCTTCCACACTTTGTTTTCCCTGGATTTTGTTGTTTTAGTTGGTTTGGTTATGCAGTTATTATTGACAAAAGAACATTTTTGAAACTTGCTTTTCATAAGTCAGCATAGAAGAAGAAGAAACTGCCTTTTATGGTCTTAAACTTTTAATTAACTCCCCTTCTAACCGTTCTCACTTATTAAATAGATGAACATAGAAATTAGAAACTATGAAAATTTGAATGTTTTGCATCATTGTCCCCTTTTTATACTTAGGGTGTGTTGACTCTCCGTTTCTTCATGAAACTTTCATCACTGTTTTTCCTATCTGGGTATACTTTTGATGGCTGTGAATGGATCTTTTAATGGGGTTTTGCTTCTTACATTCTCAAATTGAATTTAATTTGGTTTACTGGGTCTCTTCTATTAATGGTGGATTCTTCATTATATCAAACTTTGCCCTTTTTATGAGATAATTTCAATTTGGCGGTTTTCTTGTTGAGTTAATCGTTTTTTGGTGATCCAATAACATTATGAACAATCGGTCCTCAATGATTAACACATCCCACGTGAGATGTTGGAAATTGCAATCACAAGAGTGGAGGACCACTCATGTGTTTATGTATTTATTTATTTTTTTAACCTTTTGGATAAGACCAATGTTTATAATATAATAAAACTCAATCAATGCTTGAATCATCCATCTGATATAATATCGTTTGGTTATAAGAACTTGGATAGATTATGATCATGACTGATTTGTTGAGAAGATATTTTATAATTATGGACCTTTGGAAAGAATGCTTTTAACCAAATAGTGACATTTTGGACAAGCATTTTGCATTGACATGTGCTAGTCATGAATTTTGACAATACAAGTGGGTTTGGTCATTGGGGGTTAGCAGCAGTTTTTCTTTTTTACTATTGTTGTCACTGTTGAGAGTTCAAACGCTGTCAATAAATTGAAAAATGTGAATAGCAGTTAAATATATTTTTATTCCTGTAATTTAATCTTTTTATAATTTTTTTATTTTAATCGTACAAAATGTTTTTGTTTTGCTTTGTATCTTAAAGTGTTTTATATAATGTTTTTTCAGTTCAAAGTACATTTTTTATTTTTCAAAATACTATCTAAAATATTTTAAAGATGAAAATAAAATAAATATATTTTATAAAGATTTAAACGAAAAATAAAAAATTTACATGGATAAATGAAAAAAAAAATTAAATAAAAAGGATAAAAATATATTTGTATAAAATTTATTGAAAAAACCAACTACATAGTGGAACAGTTGAACATTATTAATGGCGAAAGCAGAGGAAACAAGGTAGCTCTGCTTTCATTTGCTGCATCCCATACCTTGCACAGATAATTGGTTTCTGCTCTTTTTCATCTTACATGAATAGAAATTAATAAATTAAGTGTTTTAACTCATTTTTTATTTTGTAAAAATAAAATAAAATACTTAAGACATAATAGCTAAAATAAAATAAAATAAAATACTTAGGACACTTAAAAAATAGTTAAAAGTCCAAACACTACGAGCTAATATTTAAATTTAACTATACAAATTTATATTTTGCATATAGGCTTTATATTACAATTATTTTTTGAATAGAGATTGATTTGTTTGCATCAATTATAACTAATAGCTAAATTTTATGTAGGTATTTAAAATATATATAAGGGGTATAGTATTATATATGAAAATACTATTCCTATATTAATACACGGGTAGTTTATTATTTTATTTGTAGGGGACGGTTAGTATGAAAGAAGTTTTTCATATATGAAAATCATAAATCGTATTGATCATGTTTTATGAGAATGAATGAAACTTATTTAGTTGATTATTTAAAAAATTATATAAATTTTCTAGAAATAAAAAAAATTATACATATTTTTATTAATTATTTATTATATTATATAGTTTAATAACTAATAAAATGATGTTTTTGTTGAATTCTAATCTCTTTTCTTTACCTTAGTGCATGGGCACTACTTTTGGACGATGTTACCTACTCCTTGAATATGCTATTTCTTAAATATTACGGACACAGTAAGATTCTATGCTTCGTATATGATTTGATATAACATTTAAAGATATTGGTGAAACTAATAAATAAAAACAAAACCATGCTATCTATCCATATGGACGGTAGTAATGATCCTGTCCTTTTTGACATGGCAAGAGTCATACATCATCTTTGAACGAAAATTGAATTTCTTATATTCTATTACCCACCTTGCATGACTTGATTCAAAATCAAAGAAAAAAATGTTGTTAGTTGCTGTATTTGTTGAAGTAAATTTTTAAATATTTTTCTTTAAATTTTATGATCGAATACTATAAATCTAAACCTTTTTTTTTCCCTTATATAACTCAACGATATAGCTGAGGCAGAGATCTAACCAAAAATTCAAAACAATTATAAAGATTTAATTATTACAAATTATAAATTATAAAAACATTTAAAAGTTTTGAGAAATTACAAGACCTGTCAAGCTTTTGACCATCAGAGTTGCAAGTTTTCAGCGTGAGATCGTTGAAATATGACTGGTCAATATCTAGAATTTACCAAAAATGACGATGTTAACAATTTAGAATTATATTAATGATTTAGATTAACGTTTGATTTGTCATTAGTAAGATATACTTGTTTAGTTGTACACTTCAATCGTTTATGGGTACGTAAGAAAATAATTCTATAGCGGTCAACTTTTGTTAATCATGATATAACATTTTGAGTCTTTGACCATAGTGTAGAAAGAATAATTAAAGAAAACTTATCACTAATATGCATGAGATCTCCTATAAAAAAAATGCATGAAATCTCCTATATAAAAAAAAAAAAAAACATGCATGAGATCAAATAAAAGAAATGTTCTGAGCACACTGTCTCTTACACAATTTTTTTAAAATTAAATTATAATTTTGATTCTTTTATAATTTTAAATATATGATTTTGATCTTTTTATTTTTAAATTAATATAAAAAATGTCTGAATTGAAATCATAATTTTTCATTCATTGACAAAGCAATAAATCACAGAAACACTTATTTTTAGTTAATTATATTAAAATTATTTTCTATGAATAAAAAATAAGAGATATTAATCCTTTTTTTTAAATTATCAAAATTTGTGAATTAAAAAATGTTTAATATATAAATATTTTTAATTTTATTTTATATCATTTTATATGTTTTTATTTTGAATAGTTTATTTTTTTTATCAATTTATAATCAAATTTCTTAAATTGATATGTAAATAATTTACATAATTTTTTAAAATTGATTTTAATATACAGATTATTTTGACTCTAATTATTTATCTAAAATTAAAAAGATTTATATATTAAATATTTTAATTTATAAATTATGATAACTTGAAAACAATTAATAACTCTTAACTAATGATACATACACAATAGTGTTAATATAATTAACTAAAAGAAATAAGTGTTTTGTTATCTTGTTTATGAAATTTAATTATAAATTGATAAAAATAAAAATAAAACATGTAAATTATTTAAAATAAAAAATATATAAAATAAAATTAAAAGGTTAATATACTACATATTTTTAGTTTATAAATTTTGATAATTTGAATAAAAATTAATAATTATTGACTAATGGTATATATGAAATAATATTAACATAGTTAATAAAACAAAACAAATTTCTTAATTACTTTCTTTATGAATAAAGGGCATGAGTTCAATTCTTAGTTAAATATTTTTTATTTTTCACTTTATTTAATATTTTTTTACATAAAGATCATGGTAGTATGAGGATCAAAATTATTTATTTTAAAAAATAAGAGGATTAAATATCTTGATTTAGAAATAAGGGATCAAAATTGTGAATTTAAAATTATAGGAGGACTAAAATTATAATTTAACATTTTTTTAAGAGATTCCTTCCTATTATTAAAATTTATTAAAAATCATAAAAAATTGTGAATCGTATGCCTTATTTAAGAAACTTTTCTCATAATTTTTAAGAAACTCTTCTCATAATTTTAATAAAAATGTGTTAGAAAGTATGACCTGACACTATTATGATACTTAATGAATGTGTACTTAAGAGAATCAGAGTGATTGTGTGGGAAAATAAATTGGGGTTTGGTTTAACTAATTCTTAGAAAAAATGCAAGTAATCAGGAATGACCCAACGGTAAGTGAGACTAAATTTTTAAATAATTTTATTATTTTAAAATGAAGAAGTTATATGTTGATTTTTTTGCAACATATATGTTTTTTTTTAATGTAAATGACTTTTTCCTTTATAAAAAGTATTGATAAATAAGTTTTTATTAATAGACCTAAAGTTTGAATTTCAGTTTTAGTTGCTTTATTTTTATGTCACCTTTATAAAAGCATTTTATAAGTGGCTAAGGGGATTGATTTGCGTTGTGTTGCAGTGAAAGCACTGCGAGCAATATCGGATAAACTAGAGAACGTGAATTGGAATGTCACAGAACGTTCCTGCATAGAGGATGGAGGCTTCAATGGCACGATTAATATAAAAAACGGTGACATCGTAAGGAATGTCACATGCAATTGCACTTTCCAAAATAACTCAGTTTGCCATGTTGATAAGATGTACGTCTTCTGCGTATTTTGTACGGTTTCAATTATGAACTTTGCCAAGAATATTTTCTTGAAATCAAACTGTTAAAAACATAGAAAAAGGAAAAATGATAAATGTCCACCCTATTTTGGGGTGGATAAAGAGAAGAAGTAAAAGATAGAGAGAAAAGTGATGTGATATGATGAGATTTATATTAACAATATTTTTAATCTAAGTTAATTAGGGTTGGTAATATATGAACCAAATGATAAATTGGAAATAAGACAAAGAGAGAGGGGAAGAAAAAGTAGAAATAAGACAAAAGAGAGGAAAAAAAATTAAAATAAAAAGAGGGTGAAAGGAAGAGGGGAAAAATGAAGGGGAAGAGAACAAAAACAAGGGAACGGCTGAAATATAGAACTACTAATGAGTTTAACCTTCCATCAAACTTATAGCTTTTTTCCACTCTATCCTAAGACATACCATTTGTCAATCTATATCTCACTCATTAGGTCTTGTTTAACTATCTTTTTTCAGGTAAGTTTCTGTTGATCTCTACCTTTGTGTTTAGCTCTTGGTAACACACTTGTTCTTACAGGAGCATACAATAACCGTCTCATAACGTGTCCAAACCATATCAATTTATGCTCCCTCATCTTTTCATATATCGGTACCACTGATACCTTTTATCGAATATCCTCATTTCTTATTTTATCCATCTTTGTAAAATCACACATTCACCTTAACATCCTCATTTCTGCTACCCCTATTTTATGTTCATGTTGCCTATGTGCTGGCCAACATTTCGCTCCATATAACATTGTTGGTCTTATAATTGTTCTATAGAATTTTTCTTTTAACTTAAGGGAAATTTTGCTGTCACACAAAAATCCTGATGCACTCCGTCATTTCATCCACCCTGCTTTAATTCTATGATTTACATCCTCATCAATTTCACAACCTTTATGCAAAATTGATCCCAAATATCTAAAAACATCTTTCTTAGGTACCTTTTGACCAAGTAGATGCACTATGTCTTGATTATCATCTCTTACCAGCAAAAACTCACACTTCATATACTTCATCTTGTTCTTGCTTATCGTGAATCTTTTAGCCTCCAAAGTGTGTCTCCACAATTACAATTTCCTATTAATATCATCTTTGGTCTCATCAATAAGCACGATATCATCTGCAAAAAGCATACACCACGACACTTTCTCTTGAATATCTTTTGTTAGTTCATCCATCACTAAGGCAAAAAGATAAAGACTAAGAGCTGAACCTTAGTGAACACCTACCGTGATAGGGAAATACCTTGATGTTCAATTACAAGCTTTCACACATGTGATAGTCTCATCATATATATATTCTTGATTGTATTAACATACTTTAATGCTATCTTTTTCTTCTCAAGATTCCACCATAAGACTTCTCTTGGGACCTTATCATGCTTTCTCAAGATCTATGAACACCATATGTAAGTCTTTCTCCTTTTCACTATACCTTTCCATTAATTGTCGCATCAAGAAAATAACTTACATGGTACATCTTCCTGACATAAATCCAAATTGATTTACGAAAACCTTAGTCTCCCTCCTTAGGCGATGTTCAATAACTCTTTCCCACAACTTCATAGTATGGCTCATGAGCTTGATGCCTCTATAGTTAGAACAATTCTGGATATTTTCCTTGTTTTTGTAAATAGGCACAATCATATTTTTCCTTCAAGTATCAGACATCTTATTTGTTTGAAGAATTTTATTAAAAAGCTTGGTCAAACATTTTATTGCCACATCTCCCAAGCCTCTCCACACTTCAATAAGAACGTCATTGGGTCCCAAAGCTTTATTATTCTTCATCCTCTTTAAAGTATCCTTTGTGTATTAATTCTACGCACAAATCTTCTATTCATATCATCAAAAACGTCATCCAAATTCACCTCACTCTTGTCATCATTCCCATAAAAAAGTTTGTTAAAATATTTTAGCCATCTTCTACTTACATCTTCATCCCTTACCAAAAGTTTTTTATTTTCATCCTTGATACATCTAACTTGGGTGAATTCTTTACTATTCTTATCCCTCATTTTTGCAAGTTTGTAAATATCTTTTTCACCGTCCTTGCTCCCAAGATTTTTATACAAATCGTCAAAAACTTTGCCTCTAGCTTCCCGCACTGCTTTCTTTGCATTTTTTCGCTACTCTAAACTTTTGCAAATTCTCATCATTGGGATATTTATGCAAAGATCTAAAACATTCATTTTTCTGTTTAATACCCTTCTACACCTCTCTATTCCACCACCATGTTTCCTTTGTAAAAACTTTGTTTCCTTTGCTTTCACTTAGCACCCTCCTTCCCACATTTTGAACACACATCATCATCTTATTCCATATCTCATTAGCTTCTCCAATAAACTTTCACAGTCCTTCGCGCAACATGTTGTCCTTAAACTTTATTTGTTTCTCCTCTTTTAGCTTCCACCATCTTATCTTTGGATTTTGAGCCTTCCTCCTCAAATTAAGGACTTTGTTGAACCTAACCTCTAGAACTACCAACTTATGTTGTGTCGCCACACATTCTCCAGGGTAGACCTTACAGTCAATACACAAATTTTTATCTTTTTTTCTAACCATAAAGAAATCAATTTGACTACAATTTTGGTCACTATGATACGCGATAAGATGAGACTCCCTTTTCAGGAAAAAATGTTCGTTAGCATCAAATCATAGACTAATGCAATGTTCAAGACATCATCTCCAATCTTATTTCTCGTCCCATATCCAAAACCACCATGAATTCTATCAAAACCTCCACTGTTTTTACCAACATGACTATTTAGATCTCCTCCTAGGAAAATCTTCTCCTCTCGTGGTATCCCTCTCAGAACCTTCTCCAAGTCTTCCAAAAATTGATTCTTTTCATTTGATTGTAGTCCAACTTGGGGTGCATACACACTAAGGATATTTAAAATAAGATCCCTCACTACAAACTTAATCATCATAATCCTGTCACCTTTCCTTTTGACGTCAACGACTTTATCTCTGAAACTTCTATCACTCATAATTTCAACCTCATTTCGACTCTTGGTTGTACTTGTATACCACAACTTGAAACCGGTGTCCTCCACTTCCTTGGCCTTTTCTCCAACCCATTTAGTTTCTTGCAAGCAAACAATATTCACTTTCCTTCTAGCAAAAACATCTGCTAACTTCCCCAGTTTACCCGTTAATGTTCCTATGTTCTAGCTTTCCAATTTCATCCTAAATCCCTGGGCGGTGTTTATCCGCCACGCTCGCCCATCTGCGTGTTGGGACCCTTGCCTATTTGTCACCAAATCCGGGTGAAGACCCAGCGCCTTGCCTTTCTGCATGGACCCTAGCTCACTTATCATTACATCCCGAGATTGATGTAGCGCCTTGCCTTGTGGCAAGGATCCTAACTCATTTTTCACTATACTCGGGACCCGATGTAATGCATCACTATGAAGGGTATGCCCCAATGAAATATCATAAAAGTTCATCACATAAAATTATTCTTATAAGATCTTAGTTTTTTTAGAGAATAAATCTTAGTTTATTTTAATATGCTTTATTATGAAATTTATTAAAATAAAAGCTAAAAAACATTATCAAAATTAAACATGTCATTGGTTTGAGTGAAATAATCTTAGAAAAGGTCTCATATTTAAGTCTTGTGGATAAAAAACATGATTGAGAGGTGAGACTCCATTAATGATTATAACCAGTCATGTTTTACAACAAAGATTATTTATCAGTAAAGTAAATGCTACTGCCTACTTGACACCCATAACATGCTAATCCCAAAAAAGATGATTATAAAAAAGTAATGAGTTATTTTTAAATGCTTAACGAAACTGTTTTTTACATGAGAAGTTCATATAAACTATGGCTTAACATTTCCTAACGTTCTCATTTTCTTTGATCTCATTAGTTAAATTCATTTAAAGGTCATCTCTTTAAATTATTTATCTACTTTTCTTTATGGGATACTAATACCATAGTTTGGCGATGATAGCATTCTCAAAGATCAAAATATATCAGGAGTTCTTCCCAGTGAATTTGGAAATCTCATATACCTAAAAGAACTGTAAGTGATTGTAATTTTTTTTTCTTTATATTTTCTCGTATGTGGCTATAAATGTTTTCACTGTCATATCAAATGTTGATTATAGCTATCAAGCTATGTAACATTAATGTTGTAGTATATGATGTAAGTATTAATCTATAATTTCATGTTCAATAACAATCATATCAAGACATGAAAAGGATCTTGAGAATTCATGAGTTTTACGTAAACATTACTTTATCCATAATTGTGGAAGATCTTTTATTGGTAGAATACTTTCGTAGAGTCTTTGGGGAAGATCCTTTAATGGCAGAATATTTTCTCAGAGTCTTGGCCCTTTCAATTTTTGTATCTTCTTTGATAGGGATTGGATACAACACTCATGAGCAGACAATGTGGTATTCAGTTTTCTAGATCTGTATTTATAGAAACTGAACCACTACGATTAAGATAACTGCACCTATCAACAATTATCTTTTAATGCATTAAAGATAGTTGTTTTTATCAACAATTATCATTTAATACTTAAAGATAATTGTTTTTAAAAATAATTATCCTTTGAATAATTTTTCATTATAACCAATTATCTTTATATCCTTTATTCATTAAATCACATTTAAATGAGCCACAATGATAAATCTTACATTCTCCCACTTGGCTCATGTCATAAATTACATTTCATGATTTAATGAAAACAATTATAATGCGCATTCATAGGGCTAAAGTTTTCATGCATTGACCTCATCATAAATCATGATAAAAAATAAAACCAGTAAAAGTCATGGTGGTTATATGCTATCAAATTGGCATAGTTCCTTCCACGTACTACTATATTAGGCTCTTCTTTCTAATATGATACTTTAATGGAAGTTTATATCATAATGTCCCACAATAATAGTATTATGTCTTCATTAGGGACAAATCCTGTTTTTCAAAATAATCATTCATACATGCATGTATACATAAATTTGAAAACATGATAATTTTCAGAAACTTAAACATCATTGAATTAAGAGTGTCAACAGTCAATAATTACAATAATGATCAACATTCATTAGCTGACATAATGTCCATACTACATACATGACCAATAAATGTCTTGGACGGTAATCCCTTCGTCAACAGATTAACTAACATAAAATTAGTGCTAACATGCTCTATAGACACTCAATGTTTCTGAACCTCTTCTTTAACAACAAAGTATTTCAATTCCATATTCTTAACACCTTTTGAATATTTGTCATTTTTAGAAAAAAAGACTGCTACGAAATTATCACAATAAATCTTCATGCCACAAATTCAGCTTTCATAGTGGATGCAGTAATTACAGACTGCTTCGTACTTTTCCAAGGTTACTAGACCTCCTATAAGTAAGCATGTGACCTTTAGTGCCTTGCAAATATCTCAGAACATTCTTTGCAGCTTTCCAATGATTCATACCAGGATTACTTTGGTATCTTTCTAACATTCCAACTGCAAAGTTAATATCTGGTCTCGTACAAGTCTCAACATACATTAGGCTTCCAACAAGTGATGCATATGGAATTGCTTCCATTTCCTTTCGTTTCAATTCATTCTTAGGACATTGCATGAGACTAAACTTGTCTCCTTTTTAAATTGGTACTAGAGACGATGAGCAATTTTGCATTCTGAATCTCTCTAAAACTTTATTAATATACGCTTTCTGAGACAAACCCAACAATCCTTGTGATCTATCACAGAATATTTCTATCCCAATCACATAGGATGTCTCATCCATATCTTTCATTTCAAAGTTACTAGAGAGAAACTTCTTAGTCTCATTTAAAAGACTAAGATCATTAGTTGCAAGTAAGATATCATCAACATACAGAATTAGTAATATAAACTTACTCCCATTGACCTTCAGATATATACACCAATCAACAATGTTTTCTTTAAATCCAAAGGAAACAATGGTATCATTGAACTTAAGGTACGATTGTCTTGAAGCTTGCTTAAGTTCGTATACTGATTTCTTAAGTTTGCACACCATGTGTTCTTTTCCATTTTCTATGAAGCCCATTGGTTGGTCCATGTACACATCTTCCTCTAAATTTCCATTTAGAAAGCCAGTTTTCACATCCATCTGATGTAACTCTAGATCATAATGAGCCACCAATGCCATAATGATTCTTAGAGAATCCTTTCTTGAAACTGGTGAAAAGGTTTCTTTATAGTCAATGCCATCTTTTTGAGTGAATCCCTTTGCAACTAGTCTAGCCTTGTACCGTTCTAAGGTACCATGAGAGTCATGTTTGGTCTTAAAGACCCATTTACATCCAAGTCTCTTACATCCTTTTGGTAACTCAACAAGGTCCCAAATCTCATTCTTTCCATAGATTTCAACTCATCTTTCATGGCATTTAACCACTTGTCACCATCTTCACTATTCATGGCTTGTGAAAACGTCACTGGATCTTCTTTTATACCCAAGTCAAATTCAAACTCTTATAGATATACCACATAACCATTAGAAATAACAAATCTTCTTTCCCTTTGAGATCTTCTTAATGCTATTTGTTGTGGTTCTTCTACAATGGGTTCATTTCGTTCATTGAATATAGTTTCATCATGGGCAATGAGATCATTCATTTGTTGTTCTTCATTATTGTTAATTGGTTTAATAACATGAGGAACAACAACTTTACTAGAGCTACAAGTCAAAGGAACTTGTAGTTTCACTTCTTGAATTGCCACTTTATGTGGTGTTTCACTCCCACTAACTTCACCATCTTCAATGAATCTTGTATTTCCAGTTTTTATAATCCTTGTGGTATGATTAGGACAATAAAATCTATACCCTTTTGACATTTCTGGGGATAACCAATGAAATAACCACTGATTGTTCTTGCATCCAACTTCTTTTCTTGTGGGTTGTAGTATCTAATTTCTGCTTGGCAACCCCAAACATGCAGTGTCTTAAGCTAGGTTTCCTTCCTGTCCACAGTTCAAAAGGAGTCTTTGAAACTGCTTTACTAGGAAACCTATTTAATACATACATGGCAGTCTTTAGAGCATAAGTCCACAATGAAATGGGTAAAGAATAATTACTTAACATACTTCTAACCATGTCCAACAAGGTTCTATTACGCCTTTCTGATACACCATTATGTTGTGGTGTACCTGACATTGTGTATTGAGTACAAATACCACGTTTTTATAAGAATTTAACAAATGGACCCGGATGTTGTCCACTTTCATATACCTTCCATAATACCCATCACCTCTATCAGACCTGACAATTTTCACCTTTATGTCTAATTGCCTTTTAACTTCATTAATGTAAATCTCTAAAGCATTTATAGCTTGAGACTTATCATGTAGCAAATAGACATAACCATAACATGAATAATCATCAATGAAGGTGATAAAATATTTCTCTTTATTGAAAGAGTTAACATCAAAAGGACCGCAAACATTAGTGTGTATAATTTCAAGAAGCTGAGTGCTTCTTGTGGCTTCTTTCTTTGTGTGCTTTGTTTGTTAGCCTTTGATACAATTTACACAAACATTCAGATCAGTAAAATCTAAATCTGGAAGGATTTCATTCTTTACCAATTTTTCAATTCTTTCTTTGGAGATGTGTCTCAAATGTTTATGCCACAAGTAAGCAGAACATTCATTAATTAACATACGTTTTGTACCAATATTATGATGCAGAGTCATAAGCGTTTCAACATAAAGATTATCAAGACATAATTTATATAATCCATCACATAAAGTATCATTGTCAATCAAATGATTGTGCTTGTACAAACTGAAACTACCACTTCCAAATTTTAAAAGAGTATCCAGCTTTATCAAGTTGGGAAATAGAAACTAAATTCCTTGATATACTAGGTACATAAAGAGTTTCACATAAGTCTAAATGATGTCCACTATCAAGGATCAAACGGTAAGTCCCAACAGCTTCTACTGGAACTTTCACTCTATTACCCATAAGGACAAACTTTTCATTTGTCCTTGTGGTTTGGGTCGTAAGGAATCCCTTTCTTTTCAGCTCCTTGATGTTTTTCATAATTGATGGAACGAATTCCCTGGTTCTTAATTCTGGTTTCCTCTTGAATTAACATACTTTGCAATTCATGCACATTCCATTTGTCTTTCATGGTAGTATAGTTCATTTGGAAATGACCATACTCAGATGGTAATGAGTTTAATATGAATAGCACTAGGAAATTTTCATCCACATCCATTCCTAATTACTTTAGTCTTGCTGCAATATTTGTCATTTCAACAACATGCTCATGCATAGTATGTGAACTATCAAATTTCATTGGTGGTCAGTGTACTCATTAGTGTCCTAACAAGAGACTTTCTGTCATTAGTTTGAGAGCACTTTTCCACAAGTTTTAGCATTTCTTTAGTACTTTCAGTTTGTGGAAGAGTTGACTTAATGTTGCTTGCAATACTCATTCGTATGTACATCAGACTCAACCTATTGGATCTTTCTCAGTTTTTAAAATGGACTCTTTCCTCCTCAATGCTTGAATTAGTAATAACACTAGGTTTCTCTTCTTTAAGAGCCAAATCTAAATCCATTACCCCAAGGTAAAATTTAATTTGCTCTTTCCATTCAAAGAAGTTTAGTCCATTGAAAACCGCAATAGTTGAGAAATGAGAATGTGTAACAACAGGTATTGCATGGTATAAAATTTGAAAACTTAATGCTTTGAATCATACATATCACATACTAACATAATTCACAGATTCATACATCATAAAATGTGTACTAATGTTCACCTTTGGAGATCCATTAATACACAACATTCAACTATAATGATGCAAATAAGATTTCATATAATTTGATTATGATGCATACCCCAACTAAAAATATTTGTCATCTTTGGACGTCCAAATAAAACTAGAAGTGTATCAACATTATCAACGTTCATGTTCATTTATTATAAAACAAGTAATCATCCTTTAGGTTGATCTTGAACTGTCCTATAATAATGAACTTCAATATACCACAATATAAACAATAATTTTATATCATTCATAGCATCACAGTCATGGTAATTGAAACATAATCATAATGTTTGGAACTAATCAATTCATTAAGAATTTGGCCACTTTGGTGACTAACAAATTCAGCATACTTAATTCCAAACTTGAGATGAACATACAATTTGGAATTAAATCACTCATACAAATTTGGTCACTTTGATGACTAACAAATTCACCATACTTTAATTCCAAGATTGCAATACTTCATAAAATACAAAATATGTTAAAAAACATTCAAACATATTCTTACATCATAATTAGTTTTCAATGTCAACAAAATATATAGTCCTTCAAAACACAACAACGCATATAACTTTATCAAATACAATTTTAAATATGCATTGGTACAATTTTGAATCAGGAAGAACAATAAAGTGATCAAACATTATTATTTACTTTTCATCACTATCATTAATGTGTTTTGTCTTTTAGTGATAGAAAAGATAATTTGCATTTAATATATATATATATATATATATATATATATATATGTGGAATTGAAAACATCGTTATCATAATATCCATTGGAACATAAGACATATCAAGCGAGAAACAACACTAAGATTCAAAATCGTTGCATCGTTAGTGAAAAATAGTTTTCTTTTAATCATGACTTTTGAAAACTTAATTTCTCAAGAATCATTTATAACCATACATGAAAAAACATGAATTCCCAAACATTGCTCTGATACCACATGTAAGCATTAATCTATAATTTCATGTTCAATAACAATCATATCAAGAACATGAAAATGATCTTGGGAATTCATGAGTTTTATGTAAACATACCTTTGTCAAGAATCATTTATAACCATACATGAAAAAACATGAATTCCCAAACATTGCTCTGATACCACATGTAAGCATTAATCTATAATTTCATGTTCAATAACAATCATATCAAGAACATGAAAATGATCTTGGGAATTCATGAGTTTTATGTAAACATACCTTTGTCCATAATTACGGAAGATATCTTATCGGTAGAATACTTTTGTAGAGTCTTTAGGGAAGATTCTTTAATGGCATAATACTTTCTCAGCGTCTTGATCCTTTCAATTCTTGTATCCTCTTTGATAGGGATTGAATACAACACTCATGGGCAGACAATAATGGTATTCAGTTTTCTAGATCTGTATTTATAGAAACTGAACCACTACGATTAAGATAACTGCACCTATCAACAGTTATCCTTTAATGCATTAAAGATAATTGTTTTATCAACAATTATCATTTAATACTTAAAGATAATTGTTTTTAAAAACAATTATCCTTTGAATAACTTCCCATTGTAACCAATTATCTTTATATCCTTTATTCATTAAATCAAATTTAAATGAGCCACAATGATAAATCTTACATATGAAGCATGGACTCTGACACGACATGGATAATTTGACACAGCTAATGTCCAAAATATAGGACACGGAGACACTGCATATACAGAAACAAAGATTCTGATTAATTAAATGAAATATGATTAACATATAACAAAATATCTAAATTGATGGTATATTCATCTTTTTAAACCAACTTTCAATGTTTTTTCAAGTGTATTAGTTGTGTAAAGATAATCGCTTAAGTGTTCATGCTAACAAATAAAAGTAATTTTTGAATCAAGCATCTAATAAGTATCCCAGTGTATCATGTTGGAAACATGTCTGACACAATGACACTTCGAGCAAGAGAGGTGTCTGTGCTTCATAGGTTGTAGTAACACAAGTCAAAACTGTGCTTGCAATATGGGACACATCAATTCCTGTGACTTTGAATGGTTCTTAAACTTTCTTTTGCTAAATCATGTGTGAAAATATAAAGCTGTAATAGTAGGATTGTATAGTTATATTATTTTAACATTTGTATGTATTAATTTTAGACCTGTTATATTTGTTTATGTGAATGTGAAAAATTAACTATTAGAACTTTTATACCTTGTGCAGTGATCTCAGTCGCAACTATCTCAATGGCTCACTTCCAACAAATTTTCCTCCCAACTCTCTGGTCACTTTGTAAGTCTTCCATTATCTTTCTTTTGTGTTTTTGTCTAGCTTTTTCAATGAGGCATGCATTTGATTTTGTTTTAATTGCTGTTGACACTTTCTCCTAAAAGTCTAAGCAGTCACACAAATGATTTTATATCTAACAATTTCTTAACTAAAAAACGTTCTGAGGGATAGAAGTTCACTTAATTTTGCATAAGTGGCTTTCATTATTTTCCATGTTTTCTTATTTGAAATGATCAATGTACAACTGTTACTGTGGTTCAGGTCCCTTTTGGGAAACCGACTAAGTGGTCCAATTCCCACAGAAATTGGTGATATTGCTAGTTTGGAGGAACTGTAAGTGCTAGAGAAATTTGAGCAAGCTGAAAAATGGTTGATATTAGGGTTTGAATACTTGAATGATGATGATATTGGTATTCATGTTTATAGGGTCTTAGAATGTAATCAACTTGAAGGACTACTTCCTCCTAGTCTTGGAAATTTGAGCAAGTTGAAGAGACTGTAAGACTTTACCTTTCCAGTCCTTTTCATTTAATATATATTATTGATTTTAATCAGTCATTTTTCTGTATTGATGTCTATAGGCTACCTACAAATTTGATTTTGCACAAGGTTAATGTTTCTAATTATTTTATACAAATTTGCAGGCTTCTTTCTGCAAATAATTTTACAGGGACCATACCAGAAACATATAGCAAACTAAAGAATCTCACTCAGTTGTGAGTGACATAAACTGATAAAAGTGTTCCTTTTGTTTTTTTGTTTTTTTTTTTTTTTTTAGTTTAATGGCTATGCACTGAGAGTGGAAAACAATTTTACACTGACATAAACTTTTTATTTTGTATATGTTAAATTCTAAAATTATTCATTGCATTTTCTGCAGTAGGATAGATGGAAGCAGTTTATCCGGACCAATACCCAGTTTCATTGGAAACTGGCCCAATCTTGAAAGACTGTGAGTATACATTTAGAACCATCCATAACTTTTTTCTTGTTTGAGAGGAAAACAAACTTTATATTTTATATCATGCTTAATGTAAGACTAAAATATGTACATTAGTATAGTTGATGTTAGATTTCTTTTTTTGAGATATATAGTTGATGCTAGTTAAGTCAGTTAAAACTAGGTAGTCAGAATATTATGGTATTCTCATCTATATTGGTATGAAGGTTTAAAAAAAATAATTAAAACTATGTATAAATAATAAAGCAATTAAGAGTATTCAAAGTGTCCATAAACTGACATGTTAGAAATGGATGCGACATGAGACAATTACCGTTTGCTTCCTTGTTACCTTTCTTTCTATTTCGTTTTCTGATTAAATTTTATGTTTTTGATAGGGATTTGCAGGGAACAAATATGGAAGGCCCAATTCCACCCACTATATCTCAGTTGAAACTTTTGACTGAGTTGTGAGTACTTCTTTCTAGAATATTCCTGAATTGGTGCATTTTCTCTGTGCATATTGTTCTATCTTTATGGAACATTTTCTTTTCATTGATGAACATTTCTGTATCAGGAGAATAACTGATTTGAATGGTGGACCAAGTATGACATTTCCTGATCTGAAGAATTTGAAAAAATTGAAACGACTGTGAGTTGAAACATCATCAACTACTTTTATGAAGAACTATAATATTCATTTGGGCTTACTGTGTAGTGGTATATTTGTCTGACTCAGGGAATTGAGAAATTGCTTAATCAAGGGTTCTATTCCCGATTATGTCGGAGAAATGGCAAACTTGACTACTTTGTAAGTTACATCAATTGGATATTCAGCTCATGTTTTCTTTTTCGCATCATTTTGTCAATCATTTAAGGTTTTCTCCTCATTTCTTCTCTCCAATCATTTTAAGTGTGCACTCCTCCAACTTAAAATTGTTTGTTTAATATTAGTTCTAAATGTTTGAAGAGGCACTCCATTTTGTATTGTTAATCTCTTGTTTTTTTTCTGCTTCTAATTTGTTTCAAAGGGTTTACTTTTGTAAAATAGTATAAAATATAGAGGGATAGTAGACTAAAACCGTGTGTCAGAATACACAGCGGATGCTTGTTTATATAGACAGGTAGTATTGGTTACACATAATTAGAGGATATTCAGTTTCCTCGAAATCAGATATCATATCCTATCACATCATTATACATTAAATTCCTGATTCTCAACAACTTTCATTAGAAAATGTTTATGTATTACTTACATATAAAGATTGTCAAAGCCATTCCAACTGTTTTTTGTTAGCTAATTCTGTTGGCTGTCTTCATCACTCATTTATATATTCTCATCTTGGGGCTGTTGTGATAATGGTTTTCAAGGTTATTTTTAACACTATTGAACTAACTCATCTCCATGAGAGAGAGAAAAAAATTGTCTATCCTTTATTTTGGATGATTTGGAACATGGGTTTTAGTATGACCATAGTGTGATACATAGATCAATAAGCTGGTACTAATCCTTTTGGTAGGAGTAATTTCTGGAAAATAATTTCCATAATATTGTTATGGTGTGTATGTGTTTTCACATGGCACTGAAAATGACTATAGTTTCAAAATAGAAGCTTGAAAAGATTCCCAAAATTTTGTACTTAGGATTTGATATATCAGGTATATGTCCATGACTCATGCGATTCATTACTTCTTCATTATAACTATCTCGTTTTTCTTGCAGAGACCTAAGCTTCAACATGTTGACTGGTTCAGTCCCAGATCCAATACAGGGATTGGATAAGCTAGACTACTTGTAAGTGAACATTCCATTTCCTGACCAGAAGATTAGCCAAAAGATCTCTCTTCTTACACACACACACACACACATAATTGGTTTCTTCTTATTTATTGATTTGATGCAGGTTTCTGACAAATAATTCTCTGAGCGGACCAATTCAGGAATGGATACTGAGCTTCAAGAATCATATGTTAGCATATTTTCTTCATTTTGTTCTCTCTAATTGCATAATTTAGAACCTTTACAGAATTACACCATATACTATATTATTGATACAATGATACTAGTTCTTCCAGTTCTTTCTCATGACTATTCTTGAGTAGTAATTTAATGAAAAAAAAATTAAATCTTACCATATTTTCACTTTCAGAGATCTATCTTACAACAATTTTACAAATTCTTCTGCAACTACCTGTCAGCTCTTGGATGTGTAAGGTTCTCTTTGTCTAGCAATATATAGGCATTTCTTTCAGCTATGTCAATACTAACCTTCTACTATAACTGAACAGGAACTTGGCTTCAAGCCATTCTTCTTCAGCAGTAACTTCGGCGTCGTAAGTTTATAGCTTATTTTCCACTTGATTTATCACCACTGGATCATATCTGTAGAAACTAGAAACTAACTATATTCATTTTGAAGAACATTTTGTTTGAAGAGGAACCTTCCTTGTGCAGGAAAACCCCAATGTGAGTGTTGACACTTAGTGAATAAAAATGTTTGGCAAATTGCACTTTTGCAAATTTGATCTCTCACTATTATAATCGTGAATAATGTTATGAATAAAGCTGTGTGATTGCTTTAGTTAGTAACTTCTGAGATTTTCACTGTCTTTGCAGATAAATCATTGTTCATAAACTGTGGAGGAAAAGAGGGGGAGTTTGAAGGCAATGACTATGTGGGTGACCTCGAGCTAGACGGAATTTCAAACTTTGATCTTAGAAATGAAGGACAATGGGCTTATAGCAGCACAGGAGTATATATGGGAAATGATGATGCTGGTTTTACAGCAACAAATACATTTTCTTTGAATATCACTGGTCCAGATTACTACCAAAATGCTCGCCTTTCCCCTCTGTCGCTTAACTACTATGGCCTTTGTCTGCCAAAGGGCAATTATAAAGTGAAGCTCCATTTTGCTGAGATTATGTTTTCTAATGACCAGACTTATAGAAGTCTAGGAAGGCGCATATTTGATGTTTCAGTTCAAGTGAGTGTTGACATAAAATATTTTGTTACTTTGTTTTTGGTCCATTCTTACATTTATATCATATTTCGTATCTGGTATTTGAATAAAACAGAAGTTCAGAACTGAAGATAGAAATTTTCAATGTTGCTTCTTTAAAGGGTTTTAGATATTTGAAAGATTTTAATATTATGGAAGAAGCTGGTGGAGTTGGAAAGAACATCACTAAGGAATTTGATGTTGATGTTGATGATGGAACCTTGGAAATCCACTTATACTGGGCAGGAAAAGGAACTACTGCCATTCCTGATAGAGGTGTATATGGACCTCTTATATCTGCTATTGAGATGATACCAAGTAAGTGTTGTTATTATTATTTTTTCTTTCAACTACCATGTTATGTCATGTTCTATAAGTATTTCTACATTGTTCTAGACTTTGAGAATCCTTCAAACGGGATGTCTACTGGAGTCATTGTTGGAATTGTTGCCGCATCTTGTGGGTTTGTCATATTGATACTGATTCTCCTTTGGAAGATGGGTTTCATTTGTAAGAAAGATACAACAGATAAAGGTAAGACTGAAATCCAAAATAAAAGTGCTTAGTTGCTGCTCTTGTAAATTTCCTTTTGTTACTAAAAAGAATATACATTTACACTGTATGATTTATCCATATATTTTATTTGAAGACATTAAATTTACTATGAAGTTCCAAAATGATGACAAATTTAAAAGAAAATGTGGATTTAGGTTCATTATTGTTGCAAATATTCATTGGATTCTCTATATATATATTTTTTTTTTGTTTTGTGTGTCTCCTTTCTCCTCCCCCCACCCCTTCTTATTTTCTGATTTAATATTTGAATGGTGATTTTATTTACAAATCTTCCCTGCTCCAGAACTTCTAGAATTGAAAACGGGTTATTTCAGCTTAAGACAAATTAAAGCAGCAACTAATAACTTTGACCCTGCAAATAAGATAGGTGAAGGAGGATTTGGACCTGTATACAAGGTAAACTAATTTAATCATCAGATATAATCAGAATATGATTTCAAAGCATCGGGGTATGCTACTTATCCCACAATTCTTTTATAAAAACATATAATGCCGATGCCATGGTTTAATCACAGGGTGTGTTGTCAGATGGTGATGTGATTGCTGTTAAGCAGCTCTCCTCCAAATCGAAGCAAGGGAACCGTGAATTTGTCAATGAAATTGGAATGATATCTGCTTTGCAACATCCAAATCTTGTGAAGCTTTATGGCTGTTGCATTGAAGGAAACCAGTTGCTACTTATATATGAATACATGGAGAACAACAGTCTGGCTCGTGCACTTTTCGGTAAATGCTTCTTGTGTTTGTGTGTGTATGTTTCTTCTTCAAAATTAATATATAACAGAAAAAAGCTTATTTCCTTTGCCCCCACATTTCCCGTAGGGGAACAAGAACAGAAGCTGCACTTGTATTGGCCCACAAGAATGAAGATCTGTGTGGGGATAGCAAGGGGATTGGCTTATCTTCATGAGGAGTCAAGGTTGAAAATAGTACACAGAGACATTAAGGCAACCAATGTCTTACTTGACAAGGATCTGAATGCCAAGATCTCTGACTTTGGTTTAGCTAAGCTTGATGAAGAAGAGAATACTCATATCAGTACACGTATAGCCGGAACAATGTTAGTACTGTGACACATCCATTGACTTGAACCCATGATTTAGATCATAAATAGATGATATTTTATAAGTAGCATAAAAAACCAAGAGTCCAAGACAAGGTTCATACCTAGTTGATAGTAGTATTTCATTATTAATTTTATTAGCATAAAAAATTGGCTTGTATTGCTGTCCACCATTTGTCTCCTACATGAAGTTATAATAAATTAGATAATCCTACGAATACTCATGTTTCATTGTTTTGTGAAATTACTGACTATTGGTTTCTGCATGTCTTAATAGTGGTTACATGGCTCCAGAATATGCTATGCGGGGTTATTTGACTGATAAAGCAGATGTATATAGCTTTGGAGTTGTAGCTTTAGAGATTGTGAGTGGAAAAAGCAACACAAAATACAGGCCAAAGGAGGAGTTTGTATATCTTCTAGATTGGGTAAGTTGAACTCTTGCGGTTTTGTGATGACAATGTGTGGGAGCATTTGCATTCAATATTTTTGCCATGTTTATGAGTCTTATCCCATTTCGATATGGCTAAGCATATGCCAAATATATCTCTGCCAACAAAAGCTCATTTTCAAAATCACAGAGAAATATAGAATAACAAAAATGAGACATAAGAAAAACGATATTCATTAAAGGATAAATTACTCTTTGCTTCTTTTTCTTTAACAATTGATCTTGTGTTTCTATTCTATTTATGGTTTGGTTAAATTTCTATTTTCTACATAGGCATATGTTCTCCAAGAGCAAGGAAACCTTCTGGAATTGGTGGATCCAAGTCTTGGTTCTAAATACTCCCCAGAGGAGGCCATGAGAATGCTAAACTTGGCACTCTTATGCACCAATCCATCTCCCACTCTTAGACCAACGATGTCATCTGTAGTGAGCATGCTTGAAGGAAAAATTCCAATCCAAGCGCGGATAATCAAGCGCAGTGAGAGCAGCCAAGATGTAAGATTTAAAGCCTTTGAACTGCTATCACAAGACAGCCAAACTCTTGTTTCTTCTACATACTTACAAGAAAGTATGAAGCAAAGACACAAATCAGAAGATGGACCATGGGTTGACTCCTCCGTATCTCTTCCAAGTGGAGATGATCATTCTTCAAGCAGTAAACTTATTTAAGATTCACTTGATGTGTGACTTTATTAAAAAAAATTAAAGAGTACTACTCACGTTAAATTCCAGTTCTTTTTTAAAGGAGATAAATTAATAGCACCGAATGATAGCATGTACAATATAACTTTCTAATAACATAGTCTTTTACACGTTTTCAACTCATTCTATTGTAATCTTTATTAAAACTTCCAAAATCACGTGAGGCTAATTAGGAGAGTTGAATCCACATGATTTCACGAGTTTAATTAAATTTCAGTCAGCAATAGCGTGTTAGAAATTGTGTTAATGATTATGTTGCTATTATTTGTCTAACGTATAAGTTTTCAGAAAGATAAAGACATTGAACCATGGCATGAGGTTGAAATAACAATAAACATACTAAAAGGGGGGTTGAATAGTATGTATATGAAAGATATAAACTTTTGTAATATTAAAGCAGATATAGATAATGATGTATATATGTGGCAAGTCATCAACTCAGGATAACACAGATGTTTAATGAAGACAAATATGGTTGTTCACTAACTTGACAAAAGAGAGAGTTCTTAAACCAGTTTTTCAAATAAGTATTTCCCAATCAACGAGGATGACGCTTCTCGGCAATATGCCACTGATGACTACCACTGCAGGAGCAAGTCTGAGTGAAAGAACGAGTTTAATACTTTCTTAGCTTAAAGAGGGAGGCAATTGAAGCTAGTCGGGTTTAGGTATGATATTTGCTCAATAAATCTTTATTGAGAGAAGTAGAAACACTTTATTTATACTGGTTCACTCAACCTGAGCTACGTCCAATTCTCCTTTCCTTACTAGTAAAGGGTTCTACTAATCAAAACTTGATTACAAAACAAGTATTCTAACCTGCCACTTTTGTCTTTATAAGTATTCTTAATACCACTTCTGACACTTTCTTAGACTTCCCCTAAATCTAAGATACCCAAGTATTGTTTAACAATAAGTCACTTCTGACTTTCACAAACAAAAATTTGGATGAATACAAGTATTCTATAACACTCAATTAGTGAATAAACAATTAAGCTAAAATACAAAATTACTTTGCTTAACAAAGAGTAAACAAATGAAAATTGCATATTAGTCATCTAGTAATTTCAGCATAGTTTTGCTTCAAATATTTTCTTGCTTTCTTGTAAGATTTTTTGTCATTTGCTTTCTAGATCCAGACAACCTTTTATAGAGTTTAGTGAAGGCTCCATTATAGGATCAACGTTAATTCCTTGAAAACACTGTTGTCTCACATGGGAAGATAAGGCTATGTGTCATGCTCTGATTTGAGAGGAATGAACCATAGTACAGAAAATGTCATCTGCTCTTTGTCCGTAGAGAAAGCGACCTTTAAGATAATCTTCCGTGAATACCTTTTATACTCTTCTTTACTGTCATTTTCTCAAATTCAAACGTTAGCAATTCAAAATAAAGAAAGGCAAATTGAATTTGTATAAAATAGAACAGGTGTATTTCCCTTTTGTGTCTGTAGTATTTTAGAGTTTCTTACTTGATGGACGTGAAAGTTAACCAAAAGAGAGTGTATGTATAACACTGATTCTCAAAATGGGGGACATTATCTGGTTTTAGCATGTTGGACACTAGATACAATAAAGAATTCTCTCTTGGAGTGTGGACGATACTAAATAATGTTAAGTCCTTTAACATATGTTCTTGTCCCCTTGTCAAAAACTCATTAGAACATCAATAAGTTATATTTGTTGTTATTCATCAAAATCCAAGGTGGATGAGATGAATGTTCGTCCAGACCTAACAATCTTCCCCTTTTTGATGATGACAAATATTATAAATTTTGATTTTAAAAAATAATCAGAGTTTTAAGAGAGTAAAATGAATGTAATGCATTTAAACTCCTCAAGTTCAATCATGGCAAGAAAATGTCTGATAAATTATATATGATATATGTGGCAGTGGAATAATAATAATTAACAAATAACTAAACAGAGAGCACATGAAAATATTCCATAATCATTTTTATTTAATATTGTTAGCTCTTTTACAATCAAAATTTCTATTGTTGGATATAGGGGGAGCAAACAAGAAGAATGAAGCCTATGACTTAGAAGAATGTTTTGACCTTTTCACATGCTTTGAAGATTGTAAACCAAATTAAGTGTAGGAGAAGTCAATCTTTCAATCCTTGCATTGCATGCACATATAATCATTAACATGCTTAAATGTTTTCATTAAAATATCAAAGTTTCTCACTATTTGAAAAGGGATTTAATTGAGTAATGTTTTTGGAAAAATATAATTTCACTGTTTTAATTGATTACACAACTCTTGTAATCGATTATATAGTGTATGTAAGGACCCTGAGATCTGGCGCGAGTGGCGCGGGGTACCGCGCGGTTAGCGCCGGGTCCTTTGGTAGAAAACCAGGTTTGAGGTGTGGCGCGGGTAGCGCCGAGGCCGTGCGGATCGCGCCAGAGATGCCTGGAAACCCATTTCATGCTGGTTATTCACGCTGGTAGCGTGAACTATGGCGCGAGTAGCGTGACATGGTCGAGGAGGTTGGTGCGGATGGCGCCAGTGTGGCGCGGATGGTGCCATAGGGCGGCAAGATGGCGCGAGTAGCACGGGTATGATGCGGTTGGCGCCGGGATGACGGTGCAGTTGGCGCGGTTAGCGCGAGATCTGGCGTGGATCGCGCCAGACCTCGGACAGGCCCAGTATGAAAGGCTGATCGCGTTTTGAGGGAAGGGAGAGACTTCTTCTTCTTCCTCTGAGCGCCCAACCTCCATTGGAGGGGTTCCCAAGCTTCCTTGACCTTGTGTAGTGACCCAAATCACTTTCTAAGCCTACCAAACCTCCTAGGAACCTTGAGAAAGCTTGAATCCTTCCTCAAATCTCTCTGATATCCCTTATCTTGAGAAACCCCAGAGAGGTTGAAGAGAACTCGAGTTTGGCGAGGAACGGCAGCGACCCACGGACACCTGAGCTTGGAGGAGTGTTCCAGAGGTCTTCTGTGATGCCATTGAGGTAAGAAACTCGAGTTTCCCCGTTTGATTTGGGATTTGGGGGTTTCCTGTGAATAGTGACCCATCTGTGATAGAGCTAGAATTAGCTCTGGGTTCAGTTGAGAGATGTGTTTAGAATGATGAAAGGAGGAAGGATTAGCTTTCAATTTGTGATTTGGAGAACGTTGGTTTTTGGCTCTAGGATGTGCATGTGTGACTTGAACTGAGACATGCAAGAGCCTTTGTGATGGGCTTGTGGTGCTTGATAGGCCATGGTGACGGTGTCTTGAGAGATGAGCCGTCCAAGCCCTGTGGAACTCTGAGGTTTTGGGTGGAATGAGCTGTGATGCTCATTGTTTATGGCTTGGATTGAGTCTAGAGGGACTCTGAGGCCATGGTGATCTGAGATAGACCACTGAAAGGTCTACGGATAGGCTTATAGAGGATTAGCCTGAGAAACCCTTGAGTAGATGACTCGGGTTGATAGAAAGGACTGAGGTTCCTTTCTCAGAGACAGTTGAGACTGTCTGATGAGCTCATGAGTGTTATGTGCCTGAATGGTCTGTGATATGTGTTTGGTTGCCTTGTTAGGGCTTGACACGAGGTGTCAGAGGAGCAGACCATCGTTTCAGAGGCTGGAGGTGCAGGCACGGCTTGCCAGGTAAGCTCATCACTCTGGGGATTAGCCCTTTCTCTTGTTTATCATCCAAGCGGGTGAAGAATGCATGCCATGCTTGTTGATATATATATGTATATGTGAATATGCATGCTGAGGTGAGGAAGGCCAATGTGGCCTGTTATCTGATAATATATCTATATATCTATATATATATATATATGTTTGGTGAACCCCAGGATAGACACCGAGATGGTGTGAGGGTTTTGTGACACCTGTGGCTTCAGGTGTAGGGCCTTGGGCCGTGGAATGATGAACACTGTGTGAGTGTTCTGTGATGAGATGCAGATCCTGGTATGATCTGTGATGGAACCTACAGGATACTGGACTAGTATCGGGCTAGTT
>PYAF01000114.1:68064-89422 GCA_007407185.1 Glycine tomentella | reverse complement strand
ACCGTGGCCTATTTATAGATTTTGGGCACCAGCATGCTTCACTCGCCCAGGCCACTGATTTTGCCTATGTTCACTCGCCTGGGCGAGTTAATCTGATCTTCTTGGAACTTGGAGCTCGCCCAGGCGAGCAAAATACACTATGGTTGGTCGCCTGGGCGAGTTAAAGTCTTAATGTTGAAGAAAGCTTTGGGCCATGTCGATTTCTGGGCCTGAAATGCTTGTTGCACCTCCCATGCTTGCTATGTAACCCTCCTTGCTTGCTTTGATACTCCGAAAGCTTCAGAAATCCACATAATCTATCCAAATACAAAGCACGATTGAATTAATCTTCCGAAACATTTTAAACACGAGTATAAGGTGCTTATTAACTAGGTTTAGGGAATTTTACCAGCCAAATGAAAGAAATAAAAAGATAAGTGCCAATATTTTAAACATGAAATTAACTGAAATGTGGCACTTATCAGTTTCAATATGGCATTTTCTTAAAAAGAAATCAAATTTAATTTGAATTTTTTTATCTAAATAAAATTTTGAATATTAGAATTCTAGATGTTCCTAAGAATTTATCCCAATGATAGTTTAAATTAATCCTAAGCAGTCTTATACATGGCAATACATAATCCTTTTATTCTAGACTGCATCTTTATCTTGATTTTGATTGGGCTATACTTCTTCTGACCATCAAAATTACTAAGCCATTTTATTAAATAGGTCTATTCATCCTATAATTAAGAGAAAATTCTATAGATTTCATGTATCATTTTTCCATATTTTTCTGATGCTTGAGTTTTCTTGAATAAAGCCTCAAAGTTGTCATCTTCTAAAATTTGTAGAAATTTTATTCTAGAGTTTTGTGTCACAAAATATGTTGATACTTAGTCAGCTAAGTGTATTTTATAATTTCATCAAGTTTCTACAAAATTTCTAAAGTTATTTGAGCATTTTTGGCCCAGGGGCATTTTGGTAATTATGCCATTCAGCCTAGGGGTATTTTGGTCATTTTTAAAAATGTCCAAGGGCATATTTGACATTTTCATCTTAAGGGTTTTTCTAGTAATTTCTACTTCCTGGAAAGAGTGATATAGTTATTTTTCTTTAAACATACATTTTTATAATTTTGGAGATGTTACATCAATCTTATTTATAACAGAATTTGTAACTAACTGTAATCGATTAAACGCGCCTAATAATCGATTAATCCGCTTATGTAATCAATTAAAATACCCATGTAATCGATTAAACTATTCAAGAATATTTCTGGGTTTTAGCAACAAGCAAAATAATTGATTATCCCGAGCTGTAATCGATTAAGACAGGATTCTCAGGATAACACAATGCACTATGTAATCGATTACAAGATTTAGTAATCGATTAAAACATTGGACGTGATTGCGATTGCGACAATCCCTTGCCAAATGTCCTGTCTTTCCACATCGTACACAAATGGTCTGAGCCATAGGGCATGGCCTATCTCCATGGATCTTATGACATTTGTTGCATTCCTTGCCTGAATTCTGCCCTGTCTGAATTTTTTTTTGCTTGAAATTATTCTTAAATTTAGAAGGCTGAGGTCCTAATTTCTTCATGAAATTATTACTTGACTCTCTTTTCTCAGCAGATCTCCTTTTATATTCTTCTATTAATCTACACTTATTTATCAGGACACCAAACTCCCTAATTTCTAAGGGTCCCACTTTTTCCAACATATCTTCCCTCAGTCCTCCTTCAAACTTCATGCACTTCCAGTGCTCATCGGGGTTATATTGGTAGGTGGAGGAAAATTTAATTAACTCTTCAAATTTAGCAATATATTCAGACACACTACTATTACCTTGTTCAAGCTTAAGAAATTCGAGCTCCTTAGCATTCCTCACTGATATGGGAAAATACTTACCATAAAATGTTGTCTTAAACACCTCCATGTGATCTCTACTCCATTACCTGAAAAAATTTGCTTGTGACTGTTCCACCAATATTCAACATCAAATTGTAACATATATGTAGCATAAGTTACTTTATGTTGGTTAGAACACTTTAGCACAGTAAATATCTTTTCAATTTCTTTAACCCATTCTTCAGCCATGTCTGGATTAAAGGTTCCCTTAAAGATTGGTGGATTAGACTTTCTAAACTCAACAAACTTATGATATTCTATATCAGTCACCTGCCTCCTAGTATCTTGATTAGGATTATTGTTGCTTTCTTGATTATTATTATTATGATTCATTTGCATCATCATTTGAGTAGCACAACTTGTTGACTTGCTGCAGTTGTTGATTTACAGCAGCCGCTTGCTTTTGCATAGCAGCTAGCATTTCATGAAGAATATTTATTTCTTCACTGTTGCCACCGGCTTGGGTTGCTGTTCTTCCTCTAGTTCTTCTAGTAGCCATGAATTTGTAACACCCCGTAGGCCTCCGGTGCGTTATCATTATGATATCAGTTAGCGCTTAAAACATTCATTTAAAACTTAGCGGAAGCACAGGATCGCTTTTCTTGATACATTATGTATGGAATAACAAATTCATCAGATAACACACACACAAGTCATACATCATGCCCCTGCTGATCCAGTTTTCTTATATCAACCATCATAAAGACAGATAATTTAAACATACAGGCGGATAATCAAGTGTACAACATTTGTACTCAAGGAAATGTCACATCTCATATACTCAGATAGTTCTGTACATATATACATCAGTTTCCACACCACTCTGTGGGAATACAAAAGAATATCAGCCTTCCTCGAGGGTATACAGAACTATACACCAAAAGGAAATCTAAACAGAGCCTTCAAGCTCTCCATGCTGCTCCTAAGTCAAGCAGCCTAGTCTCAACTGGGCCTCCTGCCCTGAGACTGCTCTTCTCTTACAGAAATATCACCTGAAATCATGTAAGCCCCACACGGGGTGAGATAACATATCTCAGTAAGCTCAGGGTCCATGGGAAATCATTCTCACCATGGCCCACAGATTCACAACACATAAACAGGCAAACATATCACACATGGCCCACTGGCCTGGCCCTCTGGCCTCATCATATCAAATCAATATCATAATCTCAGCACATGACAGGTGGCAGAGCTCCTCAATGCCTGGCGGAGCTCCTCAACGCCCTGACAGAGCTCCTCAACGTCAGTACTTGTCATGATGTGGCAGAGCTCCTCAATGCCACGGGCGGAGCTCCTCAACGCCTAGAATACACGGCGGAGCTCCTCAACGCCGATATTTATCTATTGGCCAACAGATATCTCAATCACAACATGCATATATCCAATGCAGATACATAGAAATCAACATAAACAATGCCATAGCCAATGCATGCAGCATGAATTGACCAACACTCCCCAGGAGTGTGGTGTGCAACCAAAGCGGGAATTCATCCCCAGAGAACATTGAACTTACCTGGTAAGGTCTCAGTCAGCAGTTCCTTCCCAGGTCTGTGGCTCCTGCCACCAACAGTCTCAATCTCAGGCCCTAATCAAGGCATATGCAAATATTATATCAAAATAAGCCCTCAGGCATAACATTCACAGTGCATATCATCTCAGAATTTCCCTATCCTAGGGTTCAATCCACTCAGCCTACACTAGGCTGCTCTCAGACCTCTTAAGGTCTCACAGGCTACATACAAGCCATCTGAGTCATCCCAGACTCCAAATATACCAACATGGCCTAAGCTCATCAGCCTTATAGCCATCAATCATCATTGGAACGGTCTAAGCCTCAGCCCAGACGCCATTCCACTAGCCTCTCAGGCTCAAAACCAACATAAACAAGCTCTGGCTTGGCTTGAGAATCACAAGTGACCTTGTCACAAAGCCACACATACAGGCCACAGAGCTCAAAATCCAAAGTTATCAAAAACAGAAACTGAAAGCTAATCCTTCATCTATTCATCACTCTGAACACATCTCTCAACAGGACCCTGGGCTAATTCTAGCCCTAGCACAAACGGGTCACTATTCATGAAACCCCTCAGATTCAAAATCAAACGGAGAAACTTGTGTTTCTTACCTCAGTGGTGACTCTAAAGGTCTCATGACAACTTCCTCGAGCTTCTGTGTCCTTTATACGCCTTGGGTCTTCGCCAATCTCAAGCTCTCTGAGCTTTTCCTCTGAGAAATCGCTTCTCACTCAGAAAGGGGTTTCAAGAGCGGAAAATCGAAGGATTCAAGCTTTCATAGGTTTCCCTCACACTCAAAGGTCGAAAGGAAGTGTTTAAGCTCTCAAATATGGTCCCAAAAAGCTTGGAGCAAGCTCTGATGGAGGTTTAGGACGAAGAGGAAGAAGGAGGGAGTGAAAAATGTCAGGTTTCAAGTCTTTTGGGCCTTTTATAGGCTCAGACGTGACTCCCACGCCTCCAGCGTGGGCTCCCACGCTTTCCGTGTGGGCTGGCAGAAAAAATAGCATTTATGGGCTGCTTCCCACGCCCCAGGCGTGGCCTCCACTCCCCAAGCGTGGACCTCCCACGCCCCAAGCGTGGGTTCCCACGCCCCAAGCGTGGACATCCAGAAAAAATTGGTTTTCTGAGCTGCTTCCCACGCCCCAGGCGTGGACCTCCACGCCCCAAGCGTGGAACCTCAGAAAACCCATAAATCAGCCTTAAACCTTAGGGTTATTATAAAATTCCTATTCACTTTCACAAAAATACTGAGGTGATCAAGCTCAATATAAAGTAAAGTGCGTCAGAATTCAACAAACACAAATAATCACACACAAAAAGTCACACAAAAAAGCATAGTCAGTCCATTCCCTTTAGGACCTAACAGGATTAACCGCTCTGATACCAAAACTGTAACGACCTAAAATTATTCTAGATATTGTATTTTTATTTGAGTTAAATTACTAAGAAATCGTTAGATAATAATGATTTTTTGTTGAACGTATACTAGTATAAATTCTAAACATAAAGTTAAACTGTTATATATTACAAATAGCCATAGTTCTTGTTACAAGTACAAGCTTTTTCCAAACAAAATTCTACTTCATATCTTCATTTTCTACACCATCACCGACCCAGGTCATCAAGGAGATAGACCACTGTTGCCATTTAAAAAAAATGAAACAAATCTAGTGAGAAATAAAATTTCTCAGTAGGCAAAGCTAATTCACCGAACATGTTAGTACGTTAGTAAATCATCAATAAATATTCAAACAAAATCCATAAAATTATGCAAACTATATGAATGCATGAAATGAACTATCCCAGGGTGCAAATGGCCTCTACATATCGTACTATATGTAGCTACACCTCATACTGGATGTAGACGCTGTGATCGTCTTACGCAAACATGCATGAATTTTGCCATGTATCTGCACCTGGGTACTACATATCGTACTGTATGTAGTATAAGATTCTTGTTTCACAAAATCTCGTACTGGATTTGGAAACATGAATCAACCTATCATCACATCAATATCCATCCATAATAAAATCCATAAGCAAAATACATATCACCTTATGGAAAAATATTTTATCATAACATCATACGTAATCAAAAATATGGTCTAAACAATCATACCTTATTCAAGTAAAAATCAGACCAACATAGGCATGATAATTGAATATCCTCAGGCTACAGAAAAATTATGTTAGTAATATAACTAATAAACCACAATATATCCTTCAAGTAATTTCTAATTCCTTCAAACCTTCACAAGAAATGATTAAAACTTAGCATGCTTCTTAATCTCCTTTCACCTACCACCTTACTACTTCATCCTCAAATTTAATCACTCAAGCATTTGAACCATTTAACTACATAACATTCAACCTTCTACTTCTAAAAATCAATTCAAAACATTTCCATAAAATATAAACAAACAGCCCAAATACCATCAAAATCGTCTTCAAAAGATCATCAAATGGGCTTCCATATATCACTAATATTTATACTTACAAATCATCACCTATCTTTATGGCTTAAATCAACATATTCTCATCAAAGAATAATCTTCAAATGACATGAAATTCAAGCCTAAATAATAACCATAAATCTACCTAATAAAGCATTTGAATTATTCTAAACAATTGATTAACTAGAGATTTAAGCTTAGCCTACCTCAAGTGAGTTTGAGTCTTGAAAATGGAATGGAATAATGGCTTCCTTCCTTGGGAAAATCCTCTAAGAGATGAAGCCTTGATAACCTTCTACTAAGCTTGTCAAACTCTTCCTATGGTTGCTTGCCTTACACGTGATTTCTTCAAGGTGGTGGGGTTTCTTTCTTACTTGATTTTAGCTTTAAAGGGAAGAATGAAAGTGAAATGAAGGTGATATGAGGGAGAGAGCTTCACGTGAAGTGTGTAGGGAGAAAGTTTTGGAAAATGGCTTGCACTTAAGGTTCCTCCTCCTCCCTTTATATAGTAGTTGGAAAATAATTGAATATTTACAAAAATCTCTAAGTCATGATGATTCCATTACAAGTGTCCCTACTCTTGTCATGAACTTTACAAGTGTCCCACCACTTGTCATGGTCTTGAAGCTTCTTCCTTTCTTCCTTCCAAGTGTCCCTCCACTTGGCAAATCATGAAGCTTCTCCATGCTTCTTGCTTCTCCACGTGAATGCTAGAGGAAAAAAGGAGAAAAATCTTCTAAGTTCATCATGTGCCTTACAAGTGTCTTAACACTTGTCTTCATAATAAAGCTTTCCTTTACAAGTGTCCTAACACTTGGCATGTCTTGAAACTTGGCATGTCTTGACTTCTAGGGAAGGAAGAGTAATCTTGCTTTGTTTCATGTTATTTTGTGTATATATGTCATTTTTGATAATGAAGAAAATTCAATTTCCTTGTGGCTTTACACATGGTATTTTCTAGTAAGAAGTCAAGTTTGATTTGAACTCTTCTACCTAAAGATAATATTGAATAATGGAACTCTAGAGATTCCTCGAAATTGATCTCAATGACAGTTTAAATTACTCACAAGCAGTCTATATAGAGTGCTACATAAATCTTACATACAAGATTGTTCCTATCTTAATTCTGATTGGTCCATACCACTTCTGACCATAAAAATTACTAAACTATTTTATTAAATAGGTTTATACATCCTTCAATTAAGAGAAAATTCTATAGATTCTATTTACCATTTTTCCATATTTTTCTGATGCTTGAATTCTCTTGAATAAAGTCTTAAAGTTGTTATCTTATAAAATTCATAGAAATTTTATTCTAGAGTTTTCTGTCACAAAATATTTTGATACTCTGTCAGCTAAGAGTATTCTGTAATTTCATCAGGTTTCCATAAAATTCCTAAAGATATTTGGGCATTTTTTACCTAAGGGCATTTTGGTAATTTTGTCATTCATCTTAGGGGTATTATTGTCATTTTCAAAATGTCCAAGGGTATTTGTGTAATTTTCACCTTAGGGTTATTTGTGTAATTTCTATTTCAAGGGAAAAGTGATATGGTCATTTATCCAGTTATCATCACACTTCTACAATTCAATATGAATTCAAAGTATAATTTTGAGGATGTTACATCACCTACTAGGCAGCTCACTAATATCTTGGCATTGCAAGAAGCAACCTTGTGTTGCTTTATCAACAGCTGAAGCTGAATATATCTTTGCTGGAAGTTGTTGTACTCAAAATATTTTGTTTTTAAAACAACAATTGCAAGATTTTGGTGTAGAATTAAAAGAAATTCCTCTGCTATGTGACAACAAAAGTGCCATCAACATTTCCAAGAATCTAGTAATGCACTAAAGGAGCAAACACATTGAGATAAGACATCACTTCCTTAGAGATCACATCCAAAAAGGTAACATCAAAATTGAATTCATTGATACTCATCATCAATTAGCTGATACTTTCACTAAACCTTTGGCTCGAGATATATTCTATACTCTTAGAAATATGCTAGGTATCCTTGATGAATCTAACATTTGCTAGCATGTTTGCATTGTGTTTATTCATTGGAAATAGCTTCATACTTGTTCAATCATCACATGTGCCTTCAAAATTCAAAATATGCTGTATAAATACTGTTGAATTTGATATTGCCACTAGAATAATCGATTAAGGCTCATATTAATCGATTAAATGAACTTGAATCATGGCTTAGAATGAATTTTGTACTTATGTAATCGATTACATAACCAAGATAATCGATTATTCTTCATATAAAATATTTCCAGAAAATGATTTTCTCTGGAATAATCGATTAAGCCATCGAATTAATCGATTACATAGCATAAAAACTTTTTTTTCCAAAAATTCAATTCATTGGAATAATCGATTACAGTGAATGGTAATCGACTATATTGTTTGAAAAATTGCTTGAAATTTAAATTCTCTCTATAATAATCGATTACTTGACGAATTAATCGATTACAACTTCTACAGAAACTGGTTTTGCTTACGAATTAATCGATTACGTAAGCATATAATCGATTATTCATGGAGTTACTGCAGAATCTGCAAGATTTTCTTGGAAATTGTAATTGCCCAACTACCACCTAATTCAAATTTGAATCTTCTGTGCTTTAATGTTAGTGGTTTAATTCGAAATAACTGTTACTCATTTCAAATTTGAACCGTGGAGCCCAAATTCTTCTATAAATACAGCCTATATTCAAAGGGAAAAATCTCACCTTCTTAAACACTTAAGTGTTTCTCTTCTTCCTCTGAGCCCAGAAACCACGTCCTGTAGCCTCTCCTCCCACGTTCAAAATGTCTGCCCCTAAGAGAACCAAATCCTCTAAGAGAAAGAGTGCAAAAACCTCTAACCCTGCTATCGATAGGTTAGATCATTGGTTTTTTGCTGAGAGAGACAAAATGACATACCTTCAATTCAATGCCACCAAGCTTATTTGTCCTCCCAACCACCTTGTCCTTGACTGGTTCATTAGAGAGAGTTTCCAATTCCCTGCCTTGATTGAAACCCAGGGATTGAGAAAGTTTGTTGAGATGAAAGGTACCTTTTACCCTGAATTAGTGAAGGTGTTCTACACCTGTGCTAAGGTCTCTATGGATGAAACACTTCTATCCCAAGTTAATGGAGTAGCCATGAAAATTACTCCTAAGGTCTGGGAAGCTGTGGCTGGAATTTCCTTTGAAGGAGAAAGGAAATTTGAAGAAGAGACTGGTGGTTATAATAGGGTGGAAACCTATAAGGGGATACTTCTTGATCCCCAAATGAGGCTGAAGCTTAGGCTAAGCACTGGCATCATGACCCATGAGGACAGACTTCTCCACTATATCATCACCTATATCTTGACCCCAAGATCCACAAACCATGCCCAAGCCACTGATGATGACATAGAAATTGTGTATGGCATGAAGAATTCCACTCAGATGAATTGGATTCGTATTCTTGAGGAGATTATGCTTAAATCCAAGAGGTTGATGAATTACCCTTTTCCTTATGTTGTTCTTGTTTCCAGGTTTATTGATTAATTTAATATAGATGTCTCTAATGAGGTTGTTGACAACACCAACTCCAGCAATAGCCTCATCAAAGAGAAACATCTCCCTAAGCTAGGGATGGTCAAAACCCCTCATGGTTGGCAAATGGTTGGCCAACAAATTCCTGTTGTTGGAAATGAAGAGAAAGCTGATTAAGAGGCTGAAGATGAAGGCCCTACTCAACCATCTTATAGTCCATTTGAATCAATTATGATTCAAAAGATGGATGCATTATTGTCCCTACATCACGAGCAGAGGGCTAAGACCAATTCATCTCTGGATGAGATGAATTCTAGACTAGAGAACATAGAAGCTAGAGAACATAGAGATGGATGCCTTATTGTATTTCCTCTTCTTGCTTTTCTCTGTTTTTCTTCTTTTTTTTTCTAATTAATGTATTGTTCCTCACCTTTCAATTAATGAAGTTTTATTTTCTCCTTCTCATCATTTGTTGTGCTATTTTTTTGTCTTTGATAAGCCAAATAAGGGGAAAATATTGATTGATATCATACTCTATTCTACTCTCTGTTGTGCTCTATTTTTCTACTGTGTTTTGCACAAATTAAAAACTGATGAATTATCTAAGTAAGGGGGGGGGGAATTGAGCAAATTGAGCAAATTAAGTCTAAGGAAGCAACTAATGCAAGTTAATGATTAATGTTTATGCAAGCATATCTCTTAACACTTGTTCTTGGCAAAGAGGCTGATTTGTTTCCAGGTTTACAAAGTTCAAGACTTCTATTTTCATCCCTCAAAGTACTTCAAAAATCAAACACATGGTCAATCAAATATTTGGCATGTTCAAAGCCAAAAAGGGGGAGATTATTGGATATAGGGGAGCAACAAGAAGAATGAAGCCTATGACTTAGAAGAATGTTTTGAGCTTTTCACATGCTTTGAAGATTGTAAATCAAATAAAGTGTAGGAGAAGTCAATCTTTTGATCCTTGCATTGCATGCACATAATCATTAACATGCTTAAATGTTTTCTTTAAAATATCAAAGCTTATCACTATTTGAAAAAGGATTTGATTGAGTAATGTTTTGGGAAAAATATAATTTTACTATTTTAATCGATTACACAGTAGATTAATCGATTATTTGGTTCGTATTTGAAACTAGAAAAGCTTTGATGAACACTTTAATCGATTACACAACTCTTGTAATCGATTACATAGTGTAAAATGGATTTTGTGCATTGCTGTGATAATTGATTATCATTATTCGTAATCGATTACATAAGCTATTTGAAAAAGCTTGCTTCACTGCTTTAATCGATTACCATAAAATGTAATCGATTACACAAGCTGTTTCTAAAATAAAACTTTTATGTTTTAATCGATTACAACTCGGGTTAATCGATTATTTTGTTTGTTGTGAAACCCAAAATGAAGCCTAGAACGCTTTAATCGATTAAGTGACAATTTAAGCGATTATTTGGCACGTATAATCAATTGCAGGTTGTTACAAAAGCTGTTATAAATAGAAAGAAGGCTTGGCTTGAATCTGAACTTGAACACTTCGAATTTTCTGAATATACACAAGCCTTCTAAGAGTTTGAAAGTGATTTTCTGGGTTAACTAAGCTCTTGTCCCACTCCTTAATCTTCATGGGTATTGAATGATTCTTGGGCAAGAGATTTCAAAGGAATAATGGAGAGCATGCTCTGAAATTCTTTTTCTGCATTCAACTCTGATTGGTAACTCATATGCATTCATATTCATTGGATCATTAGGTTGTTTCTCTCCGTAATCTTTGGTTGTAAATTCGTTTTGTATTGTTTGTTATTTGTTGCTATTGTAAAAGGGGTTCTTTGAAGCTTATTCTAGAGTAGTGTTCTCTAGGAAAGAACAGAGTAGTGTTTTCTGGTTCTTGCTCACTAGAAGTCTAATAGGATTTTAGATTTCTATTCTTTATCTAGTGTTGATAAAAAGAGTTTGTTGTAAAGCTTGTAAGAACATGAATTTATAATAATGGAACTCTAATCTAGTGTTGATCAGAAGAAATTGGATGTAACTTCTTTTGAGAAGTGAACGAGTATAAATTCTTGTGTTGCTTTTCTATTCCTTCATCTTTATTAGTTATCTTACTCATTTTGTTCTTGGCATCATTATCATTACTCAACAAGTTATGTTTTGAGCTATTGATTTCTTGGGCTGAGTGATTTGATTGATTAAAAGAATTCTTGGTTTAAAAGTGATGAAGATCCTTTAACTCTGATTTTATAAATATTTTTTTAATACCAAGATCAAACCAATTCACCCACCCTCTTGGTTATTGTGGGTATTCCTATTGTTTTCTCACCAATTTCTCTCCCTTTTCTCATGAGCAAAAATTTGGGTTTGAAGAAAGAAATAGTGATAGACATCATCATAGTCAGTCCTAGCAGGCAGTGGTAGTGGAGGTTGAGAATGTGGTGGTGAAGATGGAGGAGGTAGTGGTGTTAGGGCTAAGGTTGGTGGTGGAAGTTCAAGAGATGTAGGTGCAAGTGCAGGTTGAGGTTGAGCCTGTTGAAGGTTTTGGAGGAATATGACACCAAGATTGGAGAACTGAGTGGTGATGGCATTTTGCATGAAGAGCATGAATTGCTCATACTCTTGACGTTGTCTTTCGACAAAGGTTTCCATAGCTTGCCCTATCATATCTTGCACTTGATCCCCAGTAACAATAGCAAGATATGCATAGTTTAAAGGAGCAAGGCCTGAACTAGTAGAGTAGACGATGACAACATCAAGTTTGCCCTTGTCCCTAGAAGTATCCTTATTTGAAGTTGTTGACTACTTGGACACAGGTTCTATAGTGTTGTGTTCAACTTCATCAGCTATGGCTACATTAGATGCCTCAAGAGTTTCATCCATGACACTAGTGTTGGTAAGATCAATGATAACCCCACCTCCAATGGTGTCATCCTCAGCTTTAGCAGATGTTTTAGCTTGGACTGAGGCAACATCTTTTATAGCAACAACAACAACTTCTTCCTCTTTAGCCTTCCTCTTTTGTTGAGCTTCATGAAGCTGGGTGACATGAACTAACATCTGGTTTTCAATCATTTTTTTTCAGATTATAAGTGCCTTCATATTGAATGGTAGGAAGTTTAAGTAGGCATTGAATAAATGAGTAGCTATCATCCTCCTTTGTAAAGCAGACACAAGCATCATCAAAGTGGTATTTCCTAACAGGACGTAACAGTTGAACGACTTCGTGGTGCTCAACATTGTCACTTCCATCATAACCAAAAGTGGAGGCTTTTTGAGAGTCATCCACACAATTTGATTCTAGAAGGTCCTGGCATTGTAAGCATCAGGAATGTAAACCAGCTTCTTCCCACTAAACAATGAGCTCCAGTTGCAAGGGAAGTTAACTATTTCTACCTTCATCTTTCTTGAGGGCATCTCTTCGTTATAGTATAGCTTGAATCATTTCTTTCTGGCAATACCTCAAAACCGGTATGCATGGACTCACTTTGTCAGCAATCATGTTTATATAAGTGGCCCGTGAGACAGATCATGAGGATAGGTAGTGGCTTGATCTCTTAAGTACATTTGTTCATGTAGTTTGCCATGAGATGCGTCTTCCCGAGACAGATTAAAATCAGCTGGATGCACTAGCAAGTTTAATGAAATCCCTTACTTGGAACCAGCTTCCTAATTAAATATCTGAATATACTTCGTGGTGTTCATTTAACTGTTGTTAAACGTATATTCAGATATTTAATTGGAACTCCTAATCTTGGTCTTATGTTCAAAAGAAGAGAAAGTTCCAGACTCACGAGCTATTGCGATGCGGATTATGCTGGAGATAAAGTCGAAAGAAAAAGTAAAGTGAAAGTTGTCACTCTATATATATGCGGCAACTTAGTAACTTAGATATGCAAGAAGCAGGGCTCAACTGCATTGTCCATTGTTGAAGCAGAATACATGTCAGCAGCAAGCTCTTGCGCTTAACTCTTATGGATAAAGAACCAGCTTGAAGACTACAATGTCCATGAGAGTAAAATTCCTATCTATTGTGATAATAGAGATGCTATTAGTCTTTCAAAATATCCAACATTGCATTCCAAAGCAAAGCATAGAAATTAAACATCCTTTTGTAAGAGATCACTTTCAAAATGGTATCGTGGATTTATAGTTTGTACCTACTGATAATCAGCTTGCTGATATTCTTACAAAACCATTATCTAAAGAAAGGTTGATTATGTTAAGGGGTCAACATGGAATGATCTTTACTAATGATTGCCATAATATCTATATGTCATCCACTAGTGCATCCAAGGACATGTCGTCCACTAGTCCTAACCACACACTCACAATGTTAAATATATGGACAATAAATATCATGCACTTCTTTAAATATATGAAACGCAACATTTTCTTCGCGAAACGTTGTAATGCTGCATGTTGAGTCAATTTTGGGAAGCAGGTTTAATGATTATTTTGAAAAAACCAAAATGCCAACTATAAAACCCCTTCACGTTGAAACTCTTGGGATTACACTCTCTTTGCAAACACTTCAACTTCCTCTCTGAGTTTTCAAACCCTAGCTTTTGACTCTCTCAAATGGCCTCTGCAAACACCCATGTTATTAAAGCTATTCCCAACCATGGAAATCACCACCATACACAAGACAATGAGCCATCCATCCAAGAACTCGAAAAAGTGGGTATAAAACTAAATGAAACCCTTATGTTATGTGGTGCCAGACATTTCTTCAACGAACCACAAACCATCTACCCTAAACTGATAAGGACCTTCCGATGACATGTTGAAATAAGAAGACCATTGCCTCCAAGGTTTTGGGAGTGAAGATAGTACTATCCTACGATACCATTGCTAAGGAAACAAGATGTTTGAATGAGGGAAACACCTACCAGGAAGGCTGGGAGAAGAACTATGACTCCCACATTACCAGAGCTCTCTATAGGGATAATGCTGACAAGGATGGTGACCAAAAGACCATAGTCTACAATTTGATGTGTGAAAAGGCGAAGATATGGACCAACATTATGAATAAGAGTGTGCTCCACAAAGATGGCAAGCCCATGTTGTTTCACTTGATGGAGAACCTCCCGTTTGACCTTCCACACACAATATAAATCAACATGCTGAGGAACCTCAAGGGCTTAGGTGGTTTGGACGACATCTACTATGTAGCCCTCATCAACAAGCTCCTATGGGATCAAGGAGTATATCATGTGTTCAACAAGATGGACAAGGATTCCAATTATTATCTTCTTCAGCTGATTTATCTTTGAAAAATATCTTGCTCTTGATTTTCTTAGTTTTTATCTTTAATTTTTGCAATTCCTCCTTCCAAAACTTTTTGTTGACTTTGGGCCTCTAGAGCTTTGGCCAGAATGATTTATTTTTGTTGAAAAACTATCAAAAATACATTAAAAATAACAAAAACATAAAATTTTATCTAAGACAAATTGAAAACTGAATTTAAAGCTAATTTGATTCAAAACAAGCCCTAAAGTTAACTAAAATGTCAAATAAACATCCCAAAATGCATATAAAATCCAATAATTTGACGTTTATCTACACTCCAAACTTAGAACCTTGCTTGTTCTTAAGCAAGACTAACTAACTAAAACTACCAAAATAGTAAAAACTACTTAAAAAAAAGTAAGGACTCAAAAACAAAATTAAACTAAGACTTAAAAACAAAAGACAAATTAAAACTAAAGACTATAAGGATACACAATGACAAGTTACATAGACAATCTTCTTGCATTGCCCTTTATTCAACAATTTTTTTGTTCATGTGCTTCAATCGACTAAGTATGGTGCCCACATTCAACTTTTTAGCTCAACCAAATCAAATGGAAGATCAGAAATATGCAACAAGAATGACAATTAGAATTTGTGTCTGTTAGACCCTAATTATGTTCAGGTCCCAAAAAAAAAGACGAAAAATAATTAAAAAAGAGAAGAAAAAAAGGGCCCCAAAGGAAGAGCCCATTAGGTCAAGATGGAACAGTAGAAAGCACAGAGGAAGGGGAGTCTGTGCATTAATTACACACAGAAGGAGGAGACATGGATCCCGGGAGAAGAAAACACACCAATCAGGTTGCAACATTTGACGATGCTGTCAGATTAGGAACCTAGGTCTCTCATGTAACTCCTCATTCCTTCTCTCTCTCTTTCACTCTCCTTTCTTTTCTTTTTTCTTTTTTTGTTTTTTTCTCTGTCCTTCGTTCTCTTCCCTCCCTTTCCTCTTCTCTTTCGTTTTTTGTTCATTATTTCTTCTTGGCTTGTTGTTTGTTTCATTTCATCTCGTCAGCGAGCATTTTGGCCACTGGCGAGATTTGTAGAGGTTGTCGTGGTGGTATGTTGCATATCATTATGTTTCATTTTTAGCATATCATCACCCTCCTCTTAGCTTTTTTCATTTTTTAGACCGCCATCGCGCCTCACCGTGCCACAGTTTTGCCGTCGACCCTACAACACCCCCGCGCCACTAGGCCCTGCGATGGGGACCCTTGCTATAATGACACTCAAGTCTGGTGCGGCGGGTGTGAGGTTCAGTGCTGGAAGCGCTAAGGTTTTCTGCAGAAACCAGTTGCAGATATACGGCGCGATCGGCGCCAGTGTAGTGCAATTAGCGCCGTGAGCACTGGGAACTGGCGCGAATGGCTCTAGGTTGGGGCCATCAGCGCCAATGTCTCTGTATGTTGGCGTGAGAAGCGCGGGGCTGGCGTGAGTGGCGCCATTGTTTCTAGGGTCTGACGCGGACGGCGCGGTAGTGGTGCAGATGGCATCGTGAGCTCTGGAAGTTGGCGCGATCAGCGCCAGAGTGGCGCTATTGGCTCGGCATGTCGGTCGGGCCCAGTATAAAAGAGTCAGGATACAAATTCTGGACCCATTTTCGCCTTCTTCTTCTTCTGAACGCCTAGACCTCCATTGTTGAAGCTCCAAGCTTCATCTTTGCACCATAGTTCACCCAAATACTTTCCTTTCACCACAAAACATGTTGGAAACCTTTGGTGAGCCATAATCCTTCATCAATTTCTCTTAAAAACCCCTTAATCAGAGAGTTCCTTTCTCAAGGGAAAGTTAAAGAACTCGAGTTTGGCGAGGAACCGCGGCTTACCACGGACACTTGAGCTAAGGGAAGAGGTCCAGAGGCCTTCCTTACCGTTTGAGGTAAGAAACTCGAGATTTCTCGGTTGATTTATGATTTGGGGTTTTGGGTGAATAGTGACCCACTTGAGCTGGCGCTAGAATTAGCCATGGGCCCTATAGAAAAGTATGTTTAGAATGGTTTAGTGATAAAGGATTAGCTCTCAGAAGTTAGTTTGGTGAACTTTGGTTTTGGCCCTATGATTATGCATGTGTGGCTTGTGATGAGTCACTTGATAATATTGAAACATGCAAGAGCCTTGTTGATGGTTTTGATGTGCCTGAGAGGCCATATAAACGATGCCTTGTGTGTGATATGGACCATTCAAGCCCTGTATGTATTCTGAATAAATTGGTTGTTGAGAGCTTTGAGCTCATTGTATTGGGCTTGCGTTGAGTCTGTGATGACTTTGATGCCTTGATCAGGCTGAGATAGACCACTGAGGGTCTATGAGATGCCTAGTGAGAGCTGGGCTATAATGAACCTTAAGTTAGAAGACAGGGAGGTTAATATGGAAAAGAAGAGTGTTTCCTTTCATATGAACGATTGAAAATCGTTACTGATTGCTTGACTGCATGCCTAATGTAGGGCATGAGATTCATAGTGTTGGTAGTGGTCACCACGAGGTCGGGAGATCTGGTATTGAGCTGAGACCAGGTAAGCTCATCATTCTTGGGGAATGTTTCCCTTGCTTTTGTTTCACCACTCCCAAGAGAGTGATGGTTTGGTATGCCATGCATCTGGATATTGTATGTTGTTATATTGAGATCTGTATGTGATGTTGAGAGAAATACCATTATGGCATGTTGCTAATTGATGTTAACTAAACACTATGATAGTGTCATGCTTTGTAATGGTTATAAGATAAATGTTATGATAATGTTGTGTGATATGATTATATGAGAATTCTCTGGCCAGTAGAATAGGGAACTATAGACCCTTGGGAATGTGCCCTTAATTGGATGATCTTCCTTGGGAAAATCCATAGGCGTCCATGTAATTCCTGAGAGAATGTGCCCTTCATTGGATGATCTTTCTCAGGTATGGGCGAGAATCTTCCTCAGGCATGGAAAGGGAGAGTCCTGAGGGAATGTGCCTTTCAGTAGATGATCTTCCTCAGGTACTTAATGAGAAGTCCTGAGAGAACGTGCCTGAAATGGACAATCTCTCTCAGACTAGGTGTGATGGGTACATATATAGTTACCCAACTTGTGATATGCATGTGGAGTTTTATATGTGAGTTGTGAAGGCTGATTGTATGAGTGATGTTTATTTGATATTAATTATGTGTATATGTGCTTGGAAGTAAACCAGGGGGAGGGAAACCTCCAAGGACCCTGAGTTTACTGAGATTATTATCTCACCCCTGTTGGGGCTCTTGTTGCAGGTGATGTTTCAGGAGTAGCAGATAAATCCCAAGGCAAGAGGCTTAAGTCGGGATAACTATGGATAGAACCCTAGGCATAGATGAGTGAGCATGTTGGCTCACAATTCTTGTTGATTATGCCTGTATTTGTATAGTTTTGAGAAAGATTATGATGTAATGACAAAAATTCACCATATATGTATATAATGTATATTGCTTTTTTTCTTAATTGAGCTTCCATTATTGTGATACGATTATGTTTGCTGCGCTATTCTGATATAATAACAATGTTAATACACCGGGTGCACAAGGGGTGTTACATTTTATGGTATCAGAGCAGTGTACAGGGAAGCAATATATATATATATGTATATATATATATATGGTGAATTAGGTGCTTTCACTATGTGTTTTGGGTGTACACTATGATTATTGCATGCGTAATGTTAAGTGTGAGCCTAATCAACTCACCTTGTTATGTGATATTTGTAGTGTCATGGTGATGACCCGGAACACTAGTGAGATGGTGGGTGCAGAAAGGCAACCTGACCCAATTGTAGCTGCTCTGGCAGCTGTGCAGCAGGAACTTGCTGCAAGTAGACAAGCTAATGATATAACGACTACGTTTCTTGTTCGTATTTAATTGATTTTGCTTATTAATTTTACAAAAAAAAATTTTCTACGTAATTTCGTTTACGTAAAATTAATTATACGTAATAATTTATTTTTCTAACGCGTTCGCAAAATTGTCAAAATATACGGTTCAAATATAATTTAAGATGCAGTCCGAATACAACACAGTCCCAAATAGCCTGTTATAACATAAGATACAGACAGCTCAGCGTAGTATCAAATACAGACAAACAGAAAATCACAAATAAAGCATATAGTCATCCAACAGCACACAAAACATCCAGCTTCTTCCTTAATGCTTTCCTCAGCTTACTGTTCTTCTGCTCACCCAAATAGATTGGGGTCATCACAGGTGTCAAACCACAGACACAACTCGGGTAAGTATATGATAACCATGGTTAGATAAATGACAGAACCAACATAAATAACAGAACAACGTATTAATCATAAAACAAATAAATAATGAATGATGCATGATTTCTTTGTTAAATGATGCATGACTGAGATCTCAGATTATCACCATAGAGTACCATAAGCAAAATAGTTTCACCCACTCTAGTGAAATCTCCCTCCACTCTGAGGGGTCAAAGGGTACCATTATCAAAATAGTTTCACCCACTCTAGTGAAACCTCCTTCCACTCTGAGGGGTCAAATGAAAATGATGCATATAATGGTTTTATTTTATTTTCCAATTATTCTTAATCATTATTTCATTTCTCAATTTCTCATAACTTTGGCACCAAAATTTTATTCTCCCTTTATGATTAATTCAAGTTCTAAGTACATCATAATTTTCTTTAAGGAAGCCTTTTTCACAAGATTTACCATAGACATCCTACAACTTTCCAACAGAATTTCCTTAATAACAAAACATGTTACTTTAATATAATCCATAATAACCATCAATAATTAATAAAGCAATTAATAAAACAATATACAACAACATCAAAAATAACTAATAAATAACACACAATATCAACTAAATACACCATTAAAGTAAGTAGACAATGGCCACAAAGCTTAAAAATTAGATTAATTAGTTACTTTCTTGCTAGACTTGTTCAAATTAATTATTCTTCAAGTTAACTAAGATTTGCTTAACTTTATCACTAGATTAGATTCAAGATAATTATTCTTTAAATCAAATAAAGTTTCTTGTTCAAATAATTATCTTAGTATCATTTTTAATTCATAGAAGCATTTAAACAAACACATGGTGGGCAAGGTTTTAAGTCTTAAAAGAATAAATGACAACTTAGCTTTAATCCCATAGAAATTAATGGTAACCTACTCTAATTAATTATCTAAGCCATATGTATCATATACTCCCCATACCTTAGCTTTTCTTGGTTTAAAATCTAGTAACCTTTCTTTAAGATTCCAAGCTTTCCACGTGAACTTCTATAGGGTGTGTGCTTTTGTTTTGGCTTTGTATTTTAGGTGAAAAGGATGTGTTGAAAGTGGGGTTGCTATCCGTGAACTATTATGGTGTGTGGGCTGTTATGGCTTTTGTTTTTTTTTGTTTTTGTCTTCAAAGTGAAAAGGATGCTGGCTGAATGGTATTTTATCCGTGCAAATTCAGCTCCCTAATTTGGTCCCACCATGCTTTTATATATACTAAATCACTTGGCTTTGTAGTGAAAATATCACAAGGCTCATTATGCTTTGCTTTCTAGTTGGCCCAATAGTTTTAATCCTAGCTTCCCAACCGTCCAAGTGGCCTTGTTCCACAATTTTCTACAGCTTTCTACCTTATTCTATGTAGTGCACGGCCATTTTGATTTTTATGAAGCAAAATTCTTCAATTTGGTTTAAAACCGTGGAGTAGCTATGTTTTTGGGGTTTTTAATGTTTTGTTTTTCTTAACATATTTTCTTAAATTAATTTAAAGTATTTCTATAATTTATGAAAGCCTTATTTCAATTTGTTTTCTTGGAAGTAAAATTTCTAAAATTACTTAGAAACTATCTTAAGTTTTAGTAATAATTTTGGAATGTTTCTTAACTTCCTTATAATGACTTTTCTAAATTCCTATTGGTTAATTTTTGTTTTTAATTAGAAAAATGTATAGACCGTTTATTTAAGAATCCATTCCTTCTATAATTAAAAGACCAGATTGCACCTTTCCTGTTTCTGTGTTTTTGTAAAACTCAAATTAGTCTGTATTCCATTCTTTTTGAGTTATCTTTCAAAATTTCTAAAAATTCCATTTCATAATTTTCTTTACTAAAAATGTCACTAATTTTCTATTTAGGAGCATACTAGACTTTTGTCAGGCTTCCATAACCTTACTAAGGTTTTCTGACTTTATCAGAGCTAAAAGGGTATTTTGGTCATTTGTACAATTGTTCAGGGACATTTTAGTCATTTACCCTAAGGACCTAACTGTCATTTGTGAAATTGTCTAAGGACATTTTGGTCATTTTCAAAAATGTCCAGGGGTATTTATGTCATTTATTTAGGAATGCATATTTACAAGAAAATGCACATATATATTGAAATCTGAGGGTGTTACAAATGAAGCCCTGTTAAAGACTAATGAAGAGCTCATGGCTGAGTTGAGAGCTCGGCGTAGGGAAGATAGAGTCCCCTACACAGCATACTCCTGAAGGCAGGGTAGTCGCTGATGTGTTGCAAACACATCTTGTTTTAATATAGTTTTAGATTAGAATTTAGTAAAATGAGTAGTTAAATAGATTAGAATTAATTAAATTTTCTATTTTATTATTTTAAATCTAAGTCAATACCATTTATGCATTTCAGGGTCAAAAGAGGAGAATCAAGGGCCAAATAAAGAGAAAACCAAAGTCCCGCGCTATCAGC
>PYAF01000114.1:5990-45759 GCA_007407185.1 Glycine tomentella | reverse complement strand
AAATTTGATTCATTAAGAAGTGTTCTAGCTCCTTCCTCAAGAGATCTGTTTTTCCTCTCCACAACACCATTTTGTTGAGGTGTTCTTGGAGCTGAAAAATTGTGGTTAATTCCATTTTCCTCACAGAATTTTTCAAAATGTTCATTTTGGAATTCACCACCATGGTCACTTCTTATTGAAACTATTTTACATCCTTTCTCATTTTGAGTAAGCTTGGCCATTTTTCTAAAAGCAAGGAAAACATCACTCTTGGATTTCAAAAACAGAGTCCAAGTGTATCTAGAGTAATCATCCACAATCACAAGTCCATAATAATTTCCACTTAAACTCATTGTTCTAGAAGGACCAAACAAATCAATGTGAAGAAGTTCAAGTGGTCTAGAGGTGGAAACAATGTTTTTACTTTGAAAAGAGTTCTTTGTTTGTTTCCCCTTTTGACAAGCATCACAAAATTTGTCCTTCTCAAACTTGAGTTTGGGTAATCCAATTACTAATTATTTTCTAATGAGCTTGTTCAATTACATATTTATGTGACTTGCTCTTCTATGCCACAACCAAGTTTCATCAACTTTGCTTATTAGGCAAGAAGATTTATGGAATAATGCATGATCAATTAAAAGCACATATATGTTACCTTTCCTTTTACCTATATGAAGTACCCCACCACTTTTATCATCAGAAATTATGCAGCATTCTTTGTTGAAATTCACTTTAAAGCCTTTGTCACACAGCTGACTTATGCTCAATAAATTATGCTTCAATCCATCAACATACAACACATTTTTTATCTTAGCTTTGAAGCTGTCTCCAATATTACCTTCTCCAATAATCTTCCCTTTGTTATTATCCCCATAGGTGACATATCCTCCCTCTTTTAGAGTCAGATTTGAAAGTAGAGACATGTCTCCAGTCATGTGTCTAGAGCATCCACTGTCAAGATACCAAGTTGATGTTCTAGCTCTTAGACACACCTACAAAATTCAAATCAATTTTTAAGGGAAGGTACCCAATTGAAGTTAGGTCCATAAGGGTTAGCATTTTTCTTTCTTTTAGGAATCCAAATGCAATCACCATTAGGCACATAGAATCTCCTAGCATAGCATTTAAATGATGTGTGCCCCTTTTCCATACAATAGTTGCAAGTGACAGATTTTGAAGTTTTCCCAAAACCAGAATTTTGATTTAGCCTTGAGTTCTTTTGCCACTTTTGATTCTTCTGTTTTGGAGGTACAAAAACTGTTTTACCAAATGATTTTGAACCATGTTTATACCCCAAACTAGAAGTATCTCCAACATACTTTTGCACACTTAACATTTCAGCTAAGTTGCATTTTCCCTTGTAAAACTTTCTCAAGAGATCAATCAAATCACTGTTTTTGGCTAAAAAGCAACATATATTTTTCACCTTGACTTTGTTTATACTCATCAAAATCCTTTTGAAGCATTTTATACTTGTCAACATTGCTAGAGGAAGAAGCACACACACATCCATTCAATTTGTAACTTGAAACAAGTTTTTCATTTTCTCCTTTCAAGTTGCAAATCTCATTTTGCAATTCAGTAATTTTTTCAATATGCCATCTAAGATTTCCTTTGAGCTTATTATTGGATTTTTTAAGTTTTTGGGCTTCCTCATGCATTTCTTGAAAAGCATGAATAGCTTGATCAAGTTCAGAATTTACCTCATCTCCTTCACTAAGCAAGTCATCAACATCTTCATTGATGGTGGAGGTGAGGCATATGTTAGCTTCTTCATTTTCTGTGGAAGAATCTGAAGTTGTTGACTCATTATCCTCCCAAGCTATGTATGCCCTTTTGGCTTTCCCTTCCTTTTTCATCTTGCTTTCTCCTTGTTGCTTCCTCAAGTAGATTGAGCATTCAGATTTGATGTGACCTGGTTTGCCACACTCAAAGCATGTGAAATTGTTGTCAATCTTCTTGTTGAGGTTGCTGTTGGTGTTGCTGTTTTTGTTTCCTTTGTTGAACTTTTTATTTTTGTTTTTCTTCATAAATTTGATGAACTTTTTGACCACCAAATTCAAATTATCCTCATTATCCTCTTCACTTGTTTCCTCTTCCTTTTCAGCTTTCAAAGTTGCAGCTTTCAAGGCTATGCTTCTTGTTTTCTTTTCTGCATCCACAAGATGTTAATTGAGACATTTCTAATTCATATTCAAGAAGCTTACCAAATAATGCAGCCATAGACATCTTTGATAGATCCTTGGACTCCTTAATTGCTGTAACTTTTGGTTGCCAAGGTCTTGTCAAACACTTCAATATCTTGATGTTTAATTCTTCAGTGTCAAAGACTTTTCCAAGACCCAAAAGGTGATTTACAATGTGAGTAAATCTAGTCTGCAGCTAAGAAATGCTCTCATTAGTGTTCATCTTGAACATCTTATACTCATGGATCAAAGCATGCTTCCTTGATCTTTTAACTTCCTCAGTTCCTTCATGAGTAATTTCCAGCATCTCCCACATTTCTTTTGCACTATTACATCTCGCTGTCCTAAAAAATTCATCAGAGGAAAGTGCAGAGGTAATCATATTTTTAGCTTTAAAATCATATTGTGCAGCCTTTTGTTCAACCTCAGTCATCTCATCCCATTCTTTGGGAATCAGCTCATTTGCCACAGTTTTCTTTGGAATAAAGGGACCTTTCACTATTGCATTCCATGCTCCTGGGTCATTTGATTGAATAAAGATCTTCATTCTATTTTTCCAAAAACTGAAATGCTCCCCTTCAAACATAGGAGGTCTGTTTAAAGAGGCACCCTCCTTAAAGGTTATTTGAGAAGTATTCTTGTTTCTTTTTGAAAAGAAAAAGTGATCTTGAGTAACTTTCAAGAACCAGCTCTTGATGCCAAATGAAAATAAAAGGAACACTTCAAAACAACCAACAGGGGGAAAAATTAAAATTTCAAATCAGAGTTGCCACAGGATCTTTATCACTTTAAAACTATTTTGAAACCAAGAATCATTTATTCAATCAAATTCCATTGCCAAGAAACCAATAAGCTGTAAAAAACTTTCTGTGCAAATAATTTGAATCACAACCAAAGCTATTTAGAGATGAAGAGAAGAGAAGAAAGATTAGCCACCGATTTTTATACTGGTTCACTTCAAAGACTATGAAGCTACATCCAGTTCTTCCACTCAACACTAGAGTCGAGTTCCACTATTGCAAAAAATTATTCTTACAAGATATTACAAGCCTCTCTTTATCAACCCTAGATAAAGTTCAGAAGTCTAAAACACTATTAGACCCTTAGAGACCAAACCCAAACTGAGAACACTCCTCAGCTTCCCTTAGAGAAACACTATCTCTAATCATCAAGCAAGAAAACCCATTTGCAATAAGCCAATCTTTACAAAAAATCAATTAAAAGAAATACACCTTCAAAGACTAAGGAAAGATTTCACCTGATAATCCAAAAGAACATATGCATATGACTGATTCAATCAGGTTGGAAGAGAGATTACAAACTTAATGCATTCCTTTCCTTTTGCTTTGAAAACCAATGATGCTTCACTCTTCAAATCAATAACCCATATGAATTGGTGAAGCCACAATGATGTTAGAAACTCAGAAAACTCACTAAAGAAAGCTTATGAACGTTTGTGATTGCTTAGTATACGAATTTCTCAAAGTTACAAAAAATAGAGCAAGAGGTTTCCTTTTATAACAACTTTCTAACTGAAAATAATCGATTAAACACGCTCCTATAATCGATTATTTCGCATATGTAATCGATTAATCCAAGAATGTAATCGATTAAAGTGCTCCTGATAAGTTCTGGGTTTGAGCTATGAACAATATAATCGATTATTCCGTGAAGTAATCGATTAAACCAGAAACACATGTTTTTCTAAATGCATTGAGTAATCGATTACTGAATATGGTAATCGATTAAGACAGTCAGTCATGTATTCTCAAATGTATTATGTAATCGATTAAAATGACATGTAATCGATTAAACCAGTAGGACATGTTTCCCATACGCATAGATGTAATCGATTACGGATTCCTGTAATCGATTAAGACAGTCAGCATGATTTTTCTATTTTAGCCTGTGTAATCGATTAATTCGATATGTAATCGATTACAATGTTCTTGCTATGTTTTTCAGAAGGCACGAAGAACAAAATAATCGATGCCAACAATATAATAATCGATTAATTCAGTAAGACTTAATTTTTCCAAAAACTTAGCTTTTTAAATGCCTTACTAGTTAATTGCCTTTACTTAGACCATCAATATAACACTCCTAGATGAATGATTATGCATGCAATGCTCAATGGATTATCAGATTATTCAACTTCCCTTTTACATAAATCAAATTGATTATCCAAAGCTTCTTTGATACACTTGCAATGAGGCATGTTGAAAGCACAAAACCACCAAGCTTGAACCTTGTCCATTTATGCATTAGCTCCTATTTGAATCAACAAGTATGACCCCATTGTTGCTGCTAAGTGGTTGCAGGCATTAGAGAAGATTTTCACAGTGATGGAATGCTCAGACTAGCAGAAGCTTCTCTATGCCACCTATCTGCTTCAGGGGGATGCGCATGAGTGGTAGGTTACCACCTCACAGCTGCTGAGAGGCCAGGGTGAGGTCATCACCTGGCAGGTATTTGAGGCATAGTTTCTGGACCGATACTTCCCCGGAGATGCCAGAGAGTAGAAGCACGCTGAGTTTGATAGCGTTGTGCAGGGGAAGATGTCAGTAGATGAGTACTTGGCCAAATTCAATGAGTTGGCTAAGTATGCTCATTTCAGGAGGGCTCTACCTGAAGCAGAGGTTCTTGCTGCTAAGTTCCAGAGGGGACTTAGAGAAAATATAAAAGAGAAGATTGCTGGCAGTGGATCCCGAGATCTGGGTAACCTAGTGAGGCAGTGCCGCCAGGTAGAGGACATGATCAGGAGGTGTAGTGGAAGCCATCCTACTTCCTCTGAGAGGCAGGAGGCGAAGAGATCTAGTGGATCAGGCCCTACTGGAAAGGGAAAGGGCCGAGACTTGGGGATTTCTTCTCCAGCAGGTAGATTCAAGAAGGGCTCCAGTCAGAGAGGAGTGCCACAGAGACCTGGTCCACCTCCCAAGTGTAATACTTGTGGGAGGAACCACTGGGGAGTGTGCCCCACTGGGCAGTTGGTCTATTACAGATGTGGCAAACATGGCCACTATGCTAGAGACTGCCCATAGGCAGGCAGTCGGGCTACAGCTGCCCCAGTGATATCAGCAGCACCTACGACCGGCCGGGTTTATACAGTTGATGCTGGAGAGGCCGCTAGAGCTTTTGATCTGATCAGAGGTATTATTTTGATTGATGTTTTTGATGTGAGAGTCCTGTTTGACTCTGGAGCTATCCACTCTTTTATTAATGGTCGCACTACACAAGGACTGAACTTGCCAATGCTCAGACTTCCTTTGCCTATGAAGGTTACTACCGCCTCTAAGGAGCAGTGCAGAGTGGATATGTGCTGTAAGGATGTGCATTTCCAGTTTGAGGGCAGAGAATATGTTGTTGATCTATATTGTCTGGTGATGCCTAATCTTGAGGTTATTTTGGATATGGACTGGTTGGCCAAGTATGGCATCATGCTGGATTGTTGTCATAAAAAGGTTGTAGTACCTTCAGATGGGTTAGCCCGAGTTCTATTTCATTCCTTTCAGTCTTGCAAGTTCGCAAGGAAATAAAGGGAGGGGCTAAGGGCTATCTTTTGCTGAGTTCAGCAGATGAGAAATCGGGGTTGGATATGTCGAAGATTCCGGTGGTGAGCGAGTTTGTTGATGTATTTCCTGAGGAGATTACACAGCTTCCACCGAACAGGGGGATTGAATTCTCCATTGACTTGGTTCCAGGTGTGGGACCCATATCCATAGCTTCTTACCGCATGTCTCCCCTAGAGTTGAAGGAGCTGAAGGTTCAGATTGAGGACTTATTGTCTAAGGAGTTCATTAGACCGAGTGTGTCACCATAGGGAGCATCGGTTCTTTTTGTAAAGAAGAAAGATGGGAGTATGCGTTTGTGTGTGGATTACAGGCAGCTAAATAAGGTTACTATAAAGAATAAGTATCTTTTTCCTCGTATTGATGATTTGCTTGATCAGTTGAGGGGAGCCTGTGTGTTCTCCAAGACCTGAGATCCAGATATCACCAGATTTGGATTAAGCCAGAGGACATACCAAAGACTGCATTCAGGTCGAGGTATGGTCATTATGAGTATCAGGTCATTCCTTTTGGTTTGACTAATGCCCTTGCAGTGTTCATGGACTATATGAACAGGGTATTCAGACCATTCTTAGATCAATTTGTGGTGGTGTTTATTGATGATATACTGATCTACTCCAAGACGGAGGTAGAGCATGCTGAGCACCTCAGGATTGTCCTGCAGACATTAAGAGATAATCAGTTGTATGCTAAGTTGTCTGAGTGCAAGTTTTGGCTTTCAGAGGTGAAATTCCTGGGTCATATGATTTCTGCAGCTGGGGTAGCAGTTGATCCCAGTAAGATAGAGGCTGTGATGTCTTGGGAGAGGCCCAAGAATGTTTCAGAGGTCTGTAGTTTCCTTGGTCTAGCAGGTTACTATCGGAGGTTCATTCAGGGGTTCTCACAAATGGTGTTACCTTTGACCCGCCTTACCAGGAAAGTTAGCCCATTTGTTTGGACTCATGAATGTGAGGAGTGCTTCTTGAGACTAAAGGAAAAGTTGACCACAGCTCCAGTACTGACTCTTCCCAATCCTGAGGGTTGCTTCGAGGTTTATTGTGATGCTTCCAAGCAGGGACTTGGATGTGTGCTGATGCAGGAGAAGAGAGTGGTTGCTTATGCATCCAGGCAGTTGAAGCCACATGAGGAGAATTATCCTATACATGATTTAGAGCTTGCAGTTATTGTCTTTGCTCTAAAAGTGTGGAGGCATTACTTGTATGGTGCTAAGTTGGTCGTATTCAGTGATCACAAGAGCCTCAAGTATTTGTTTGATCAGAAAGAGTTGAATATGAGGCAAAGACGATGGATGGAGTTCCTCAAAGATTATGATTTTGAGTTGAAATACCATCCAGGCAAGGCAAATGTAGTAGCTGATGCCTTAAGTAGGAAGCATGTGAGTGTTGCCTGCATGATGATCTCTGATTGTGGACTGATTGAGCAATTCAGAGATATGCATTTGACGGTGATAGTGCTAGTGGTCTAGAGTTGAGAAAGACCCAAATTGAGAATGAGTTGATTCAGAGGATCCGGGAGGCCTAGAAACAAGATGATGATGTGAGGGCCATGATTGGTCAACAGGATGTTTCTTGGGAGAATCATGACTTGGTGTTATACCAAGGTCGGACCGTGGTGCCTAAGGGCGAGTTAGTTGATGCAGTTCTGACTGAGGCTCATAAGGGCCAGTTCAGCATTCATCCAGGTGCCACTAAGATGTATCAGGACCTTAAGGGGAAGTTCTGGTGGCCAGGGATGAAGAAAGACATAGCTGAGTATGTGACTAAATGTCTGGTATGTCAGAAGGTGAAGATTGAGCATCAGAGACCGTCAGGCCTACTGCAGTCGTTGCAGGTCCCTGAGTGGAAATGGGATAGCATTTCTATGGATTTTGTAGTGGGACTACTGAGAACTCAGACTGGATGTGATTCCATCTGGGTGATAGTGGATAGGCTGACCAATTCTGCTCACTTCTTACCTGTCAGGACTGACTATACTGCAGAGAGATTAGCTCAGCTATATGTCAGAGAGATTGTCAGACTGCATGGTGTCCCAGAGAGTATTGTTAGTGACAGAGATCTGAAGTTCACTTCTAGATTTTGGAGTGCGCTTCAGGAAGCTTTTGGGACTCAGTTGAGGCTCAGTACAACCTACCATCCTCAGACAGATGGTCAGACAGAGAGGAGCATCAGACTTTGGAGGATATGTTGAGAGCTTGTGCCTTGGAGCAAGGTACTAGCTAGGATAGATACTTACCTCTGGTGGAGTTCTCTTATAATAATAGTTATCATGCTCGTTTAGGCATGGTACCCTATGAGGCTTTGTATGGCCGGCGGTGCAGGACTCCAGTTTGTTGGACAAAGGTAGGGGAGAGACAGCTTCTTGGACCAGAGATGGTTCAAGAGACTTCTGAGCAGATCTGGTTGATCAGAGACAAGTTGTTGAAGGCTCAGAGTCGACAGAAGAGTTATTATGACCATAAACACAGGCCACTGCAGTTTGATGAGGGCGACCATGTGTTTCTGAGACTATCTCCGATCACGGGTGTGGGACGAGCCTTAGGGGTGAGGAAGCTGAGTCCGAGATTCATTAGTCCTTATCAAATTCTTCAGAGAATAGGACCAGTGGCCTATAGAGTAGCTTTACCTCCCCAGTTGTCAGGGCTACATGATGTTTTCCACGTGTCACAGTTGAGAAAGTACGTGCAAGATCCCTCACACGTGGTAGAACCAGACATTGTTCAGATTAGAGAGAATCTGACGAGTCCTACCCAACCTATGCAGATCCTGGATCGGATGGAGAAAAAGATCCGGAGCAAGACCATTCCCATAGTAAAAGTACAATGGGAAGGAAGAACACCTGAGGAGGCGACTTGGGAGCGAGAGCAGGAGCTAGCACAACTATATCCCAAGTTGTTTGTCAGGTATGATTTTGAATTTGCGGGCAAAATTCATAAAAGGGGGGATAATATAATGACCTTCAGGTCTGGCGCGGCGGGTGTGAGGTTCAGTGCTGGAAGCGCTAAGGTTTTTTGCAAAATCTTCTGCAGAAAGCAGTTGCAGAGATGCGGCGCAATCGACGCCAGTGTGGTGCCATCAGCGTCGTGAGCATTGGGAAATGGTGTGAATGGCGCCAGGTTGGCGCCATCAGCGCCAATGTCTTTGTATGTTGGCGCGAGTAGCGCGGGACTGGCGCGAGTGGTGCCATTGTTTCTGGGGTTTGGCGCGGACGACGCGGTAGTGGCGCGGATGGCGCCGTGAGCTCTGGAAGTTGGCGCGATCAGCGCCAGAGTGGCGCGGCATGTCGGTCGGGCCCAGTGTAAAAGGGTCAGGTTATGAATTCTGGACCCATTTTCGCCTTCTTCTTCTTCTGAACGTCTAGACCTCCATTGTTGAAGCTCCAAGCTTCATCTTTGCACCATAGTTCATCCAAATACTTTTTTTTCACCACAAAACATGTTGGAAACCTTTGGTGAGCCATAATCCTTCATCAATTTCTCTTAAAAACCCCTTAATCAGAGAGTTCCTTTCTCAAGGGAAAGTTAAAGAACTCGAGTTTGGCGAGGAACCGTAGCTTACCACGGACACCCGAGCTAATGGAAGAGGTCTAGAGGCCTTCCTCACCGTTTTTGAGGTAAGAAACTCGAGATTTCTCGGTTGATTTATGATTTGGGGTTTTGGGTGAATAGTGACCCACTTGAGCTGGGGCTAGAATTAGTTATGGGCCCTGTAGAAAAGTATGTTTAGAACGGTTTAGTGATGAAGGATTAGCTCTCAGAAGTTAGTTTGGTGAACTTTGGTTTTGGCCCTATGATTATGCATGTGTGGCTTGTGATGAGTCACCTGATAATGTTGAAACATGCAAGAGCCTTGTTGATGGTTTTGATGTGCTTGAGAGGCCATATGAACGGTGTCTTGTGTGTGATATGGACCGTTCAAGCCCTGTATAAATTGGCTGTTGAGAGCTTTGAGCTCATTGTATTGGGCTTGCGTTGAGTCTGTGATGACTCTGATGCCTTGATCAGGCTGAGATAGACCACTGAGGGTCTATGAGATGCCTAGTGAGATCTGGGCTATGATGAACCTTAAGTTAGAAGACAGAGAGGTTAATATGGAAAGGAAGAGTGTTTCCTTTCATATGAACCGTTGAAAACCATTACTGATTGCTTGACTGCATGCCTAATGTAAGGCGTGAGATTCATAGTGCTGGTAGTGGTCACCACGAGGTCAGGAGAGCCGGTATTGAGCTGAGACCAGGTAAGCTCATCGTTCTTGGGAAATGTTTCCCTTGCTTTTGTTTCACCACTCCCAAGAGAGTGATGGTTTGGTATGCCATGCATCTGGATATTGTATGTTGTTGTTATATTGAGATCTGTATGTGATGTTGAGAGAAATACCATTATGGCATGTTGATAATTGATGTTAACTAAACACTATGATAGTGTCATGCTTTGTAATGGTTATAAGATAAATGTTATGATAATGTTGTGTGATATGATTATATGAGAATTCTCTGGCCAGTAGAATAGGGAACTATGGACCCTTGGGAATGTGCCCTTAATTGGATGATCTTCCTTGGGAAAATCCATAGGCGTCCATGTAATTCCTGAAAGAATGTGCCCTTCATTGGATGATCTTTCTCAGGTATGGGCGGGAATCTTCCTCAGGCATGGAAAGGGAGAGTCCTGAGGGAATGTGCCTTTCAGTAGATGATCTTCCTCAGGTACTCAATGAGAAGTCCTGAGAGAACGTGCCTGAAATGGATAATCTCTCTCAGACTAGGTGTGATGGGTACATATATAGTTACCCAACATTGTGATATACATGTGGAGTTTTATATGTGAGCCGTGAAGGCTGATTGTATGAGTGATGTTTATTTGATATTAATTATGTGTATATGTGCTTGGAAGTAAACCAAGGGGAGGGAAACCTCCGAGGACCCCGAGTTTACTGAGATTATTATCTCACCCCTGTTGGGGCTCTTGTTGCAGGTGATGTTTCAGGAGTAGCAGATAAATCCCAAGGCAAGAGGCCTGAGTCGGGATAGCTATGGATAGAACCCTAGGCATAGATGACTGAGCATGTTGGCTCACAATTCTTGTTGATTATGCCTGTATTTGTATAGTTTTGAGAAAGATTATGATGTAATGACAGAAATTCACCATATATGTATATAATGTATATTGTTTTTTTCTTAATTGAGCTTCCATTATTGTGATACGATTATGTTTGTTGCACTATTCTGATATAATAACAATGTTAATATACCGGGTGCACACGGGGTGTTACACTTGCCACCCTTCGTGGTGGTGCCCCCCTTTGTCGTACCATTTTGGGGTGTAAGCACCTAGATTTTTCACACATACACCCCTTACCTTTTGGGCCTGGCCCGTATTCTTGTTATGTTTGAAATGAAATAATTTATGTTATTTACACCCTTATTTTTTAACACATGCACCCCTTAATTTTTGGGGCTGACCCATTTTCTTGTTAAGTTCGAAATGAAATAAATGATGTTATTTACACTCTTATTTTTACACATACACCACTTACCTTTTGGGTCTGACCCTTTTTCTTGTTAAGTTCAAAATGAAATAGGTGATACTAGTCACACCTCACTCTATTACACATACACCCCTTTCACTTTAGGCCTAGACTGTTTTTTTGAGAGGTCCTAAATAAAATAAGCACTTCTAATTTTATACACAGCGGAAGACTTTGAAAGAAGGATCGTATCTTAACCAATTAGAATATCAAACTTTTAAGATCAACTTTTATCTCAATCAACCCACTCTTGAGCTTCACTCAATCTTGTGATGTAGACAAAAATAATACTTCAAGAACAATATGAATGTGAATAGAAAATTACAATTACACGCAAGATTTATACTGGTTCGCCTCTCAACCCCGGAGGCTACATCCAGTTTTACTTCTAATCAACCTTGATTAGAGTTTCCACTATAACAAAATGAATATCTTTACAAGCAAACACATATCTCTTTTACCCACCCTAGGTAAAATTCAAAATCTAATCCTATAGACTTCTCAAAAGATCTAAGAACTAGAGATCCCCTCTCTGTTCTTCCCACTAGATACCTATCTAGCAATGCTTTAAAGATACAAATTGTTATACCAACAACCAACCAACAAAACAATCAATTTCAAAACAATACAACAATGAAATTGATTAAAGAAAGATATCACCTGAACATCCTCAGTGAAATGAATGAGTTTAAATGATCAAACCAGACTGAGAATGAATGCCATGATCTTTCTTGATGACTTCTTTTAGACAAATGAGGCTTTAACAAAAACTAATCATGAAAAGATGACTCAACACATGAGATTCTTCATGATTCTTGAAACCATTATCAATGAATGTTTCTAGTGTGCCTTGGTGCTTTTGAAATCTCCAGAGAGTGTGTTTACAAGGCTTACTTCGTAAAACTAAAAGTCTCTCTTTTCTTAATGAGCTGCATATATTTATAAAAAAAATAGAATTAACTGACTATAATGGATTATTCCGTAATGGTAATCGATTATTTTAACAAATGTAATCGATTAAAGTTCCAAAATAATCGATTAAAGTGTTCATATGAAATCTGGAAAAAATCTCAGGAACAAATAATCGATTAACTCATGTCGTAATCGATTATTCTAGAGGATCTGGATTTTTTTGAAGCACTGATGTAATCGATTAACACAGGGAGTGTGAAAAAAGTATCAATGCTCATTTAATCGATTACATTAATTTGGTAATCGATTAAACCAGATAAAATTTCTTCCAAAAATTATGCAGATGGATATATAATCGATTAATCCGTCAAGTAATCGATTATCACAGAACGACTTAACAAAAAAGTCAGCTGAATATAATCGATTACAAGAATTTGGTAATCGATTAAAGTGTTCATATCTTTATATGCAGTTCTGTAACCAAGCAATTAATCGATTAAGTATGATCAGTAATCGATTAAAACAATGAAAAACACTTTTTATGAAAACTTTAATGCTTTAATGTCATGCCAAATTATTCATGTAATGTGTGTGACCTAATCATGAATTAATGAGCTAATGTATGCATGACTTAATCAAATTTATGTGAAGAATGAGGGATTATATCTTTCTTGAACCAAGCTTTTAAACAAAGTACATATGCCATCAATTTGAGTGGGCATGTGAAATCAAAACTTAAGATTTTCTGAACTTGATTCTTCATGATCTTCCTCAACCTCTTCATCATATCTAACACTAGGTTGATGACCAGGACTTCCATGTCAGCACTCCATCAGTGTTGACAAGGTCAAGGCCAACCCTTTGACTTTGACCTTCAAAAATATGAAAATAATAAATAATGAATAAGTTAGTAGACAACTCTTTTTTTTTATTATTTTATTTTTCTGTTTGTCTTTATTATTTTTTTCAATTAGATTTTGTTGTCATTACCTAATTAGTTAGTTTAATTAATAATTTATTGTAAATATTGCACTTCATTTTATTTCCCCATGTTTCAATCCCGCATCCTTAATTACTAAGTGTACTCCCCACTTCTATTTTATCAATTTCTATTCTCATTTGAATTATTTGATTACGTGCTATGTCAATTATTCATTTATTTTTTTTGCTATTCCACTTTAGTATTCTTTAGTACGCGTTTACGTTTCATGCACTCCATGCTAGTCTCCGACTAGCTTGACTTCATAGAATTTGTCGCAAACCCATTTTTTTTCTGAAATTTAAAAAAATTGCTTTCTTTTTCCGAATAAACAAAATATAACAAACAGATCTTAACTTATATATATATTTATGTTAATAATTCGGGTGTGTAATAAATTAAAAAATACATATGTTTGTGACAAAAAGGAGATGTCACAAGAATTATGTGAATTCGGATTTCTAATATGAAAATATTATGGCTCATGTTCTTAAGGGAAGATAAATAATTAATAAGTCACTTTATTTTCAGCACACTCGATTAAAGGTTGTCATCTTCATGATGGGCACGTGGGTGCTAACACATTTCCCGTGCGTAAACGACTCCTGAATACTTTTATCTCAAATTGTAGACCATTCATTATTTTTTGGTTTTTTCGACGTTTTCCTTAAATCAACGTTGGTGGCAACACCCATAGTTTTCCTTTTTTGGAAAACCATCTTTATCTCTTTTTTTTTATCATTGTCCCGTTGTGACCGCCACATTGTGACAATGTCAGAGCAATTTGTCCTTATAATAAGTGTTTCACTCTTAAGATTTTGACTTTGCTTTTGGTAAGTGTTTCACTCAATTCACAACTTAAGACACCACAATTCAACTTTGACTTTCATCTCAAGTTAATCAACACATCAAATGCATGCAAAGATCACTAAGGACTTTCTTGACTTGTAATGGGGCTTGACTAATAAGGAAAATTGGTTTTTCTAAATATTCAAAAGTAACTCAAATAAAGGAAAGCATTTAGTCTATTAATTGGATTTTCATTCACTTCCTACCAATTCTTGGTACCCCTAATTTTTCAATTAGATTCATACTTTACTTGTCCTCAACTTTTGATTTTTTTTTCTTTACTTTGCTTCTCTCTTTATTTTTATTTTTCACATTTTTCTTTTTCAACTTTTCAAGAGAGAATAAGTACTTTTCTTTGTTCACGTGATAGCTCATAAGTGCCCTTACTTTGTTCCCTTGAGTAGTAATTTTGGCCACTCTAAACTTAAGGACTTCCCAATTCCTATAGCTTTGCTCTCCTACCTCTAAGTTAAAGGTAGCAGTGGATATAACATGTATTTTCAAGGTTAAGGGATTAATAGTATAGGGTTAGCTTTTTGGCTCTAGACTAAACATGCAAACATAGCCTTGATCACTTTAATGCATACAATTGCAATCAATATACAAGAGATTCAGTCAAAGTCTATTGTGAGTAAAATAAAAGTGCTCTCAATATGTGTATCAATATAAGGATCACTCACTCACTAGGTTAGGTCTACAAGTTTCTTTATTTGCTTTCAATTTTCCATGTCAAACTCATTACATATCTCAATCAAGCAAAATCAATGGTTTTCACTTTTAGCATTTGAGTTCAACCACACAAAGAATGATTTAAGCACAATTTTTTTTTATTTTATGGTGAGTTTGCAAGATAAATGGTGATGCTTCTTAATCATTTATGTTTATCTTCCTAATGATAAACATATTCCTAAACTACCACGCATATACTAAACTAATAAAGAAAAATTAACAAAAAGTAAAAGAGAGGGGTAGAGAAGGCTTCACTTAGGGCTAAAGATCCCTCAACATCTTCTCTTATCCATTGCAACCTTGCCACCTCCTTGAACTATAACGTTCTCAAAATTTTTATCTTGAGCATATATTATGTTTGAATTTATTATGGATTTGTGATGATAGTTGATACAAGAAGGATAGAATTTTATATCTCCCTTTGTACTTAACCAAATGAGGTGATTGACCACTCATTTTAAAGCTTAGGAAGTCCTCTATGTTGTCCTAAAATATGGGACCAAACTGAGCAGTGAATTATGTCCAGAATTTAACTGAACACAAGCTATCCAAAACTGATCATACTCAAAACAGCCACTGCCACTAGTTTTAAAAAAAATTATATCCCTCTCATTTCTTACTCAAATTAGGCATATGATATATGGAATTAAAGATCTAGGTTGAACTATAACATAAAAAATTTCAGCTAAATCTAGATTGTGTACTTTTCTTGTAGTCACGAAAACTATAAGAGAGGTTAGTATCCCATTTTGAGCCTGTTGACAGCTTTGGAGTCTTGTTTTTAAAATACTGTAGCTAGAGTTTTAGAACTCCAATTGAGGCATGTGATATCTTGTTAGAAAGCTTAGGAAGTCTAGTTTAATATACTAAAAGATGAGAATTTTTGGACTTGTAGATTAGTAAAAATTATACGAAGAACTGAACCATGTGTGGTAAAAATTTTCTAGCTATTTTAAAGTAACCATCTTGTTTTGGCAAAAGTGTAGCACTTAGAACTTTGGCACAAAGGCTAAAAGATTCAGCCAAGCTTGGACCAATCAGAATTGGTAAACAAGAGTCAATGAGAAGTCAATAAAGTGAATAAGACAAGCTAAGTCCAAGATTCTTGAACAATCTTTTAAAGCTATCAAGGTGGCACCTAATTAACTTAAGAGCAAGGAATGATTTCAGCCAAGCAATTATAAATCAATCAAATTTGGCCTCTTGTAGAAGCTTTCCACGTGCATGTATGATCATTAATGAAGAGAATCTTTGCTTAAACCTTAAAATATTGGTGCAGCCATGATATTTGTATGTTGTTGTGAATTTTGTGAAGGCAAAATAGGAAACACTAAATGATGGCCGTGTGTGTGTAGCTGTAGGAATTGAGCAAAGGACATCAAGATTTTCAGCAAGGTTCCACGTGCAACTAGGCCAAGGAATCAAGGAATATTGCAAAGCTTGGCCAAAGAAAAATCTAGTGCGTGAGATAAGATTTTAGGATAATATCTCTTATGTAATGATTAGTTAGTTACATTTCAACCAAACAAACTACTAACCAAGACTGAAACCTAACTAATCCCTTCCCATTCTAACTAACTTGATTAATATAAATAGCTTGGAGTATCACAAAATTTTGCACATATGATATTAAGCATTCCAAGACTTCCTCCTCGGCCCACTTGCTTTCTTGCTTATATTTCTCACTTACTCATAACCGTAGCTTCATTCCTAGTGTACTATACTTCTATTTTCTTCTTTTAAAGACTTTCTTCCTTGATGATTTCTAAGAGGGGCAGCCACCTACTCAGTCATTTGCAAATCCAATTCACTTGAGGTAGGCTAGGCTTCAATCTTTAATTAAGAGTTTATTTGGACTAACCTATATGTGTAATGGTGCAGATTTATGGTTGATCATTTAGGCTGAATTTTCCTATCATTGAAGGGTATTTCATGATGTGATTATGTTGATTTAACAATAGGATAGGTTGATGATTTAAATGCTAAAATTTTAGAAATGTTTGGACTTGATTTTGATGACCTTTATATTTGACTTTGATGGAATTTTGGACTGTTTGCTTATATGTTATGTTGGAATTGTTCTAAATTAATTCTAAGAAGTAGAGTCTGAATGGTATGGGGATGAAAGGTCTAATTACTCAAGTGGTTCAGTTTGATGGTTAAATAGTAGAGTGATAAGTTGAGAAGAACATAAGGTCTAGGTTAAGTTCAAATCTTTTATGGTGATAGTGTAAAAGAATTAGAAAATTATTGGGATGGTATATTAAGGTTTCCTAGTTAGACTACTAACATGTTGTCTGTAGCTTGAGAATATTCTGTTGCCATGCAACAAGTTGACATTATTTTGATTAAATAAGGTATGATAGCCTAACCATACATTTGGTACATATGATGTTTGTGATGGGGATTTTTCCATGAGGTTGTATGAATTTGCTCATGGATTTTATTATTGATGAAAATGATGAATTTGATGTGATGATATATATATATATATATATATATATATATTGATTCATGTTTCTAAGTCCAGTACGAGATTTACGAAACATGATCTGATACTACATCTAGTACGAGATATAGAGACCAGGTGCAAAAACATGGAAATGACATGCATGATTAGCGTAATACGGCCGCATCATTTCTACATTAAGTACAAGATGCAGCTACATACAATATGATATGTAGAGGCCATGTGCACCCTGGAAATTTCATTCATGCATACATGTTGAATGGTCATTTATTGTATGGATTTTTTTGGAATTTATTGATGGTTACTAACATACTAACGTATTTGATGGTTTAGTTTTGCTTATTGAGAAATTTTATTTCTCACTAGATTTGTTTCATTTGTTTTTGTTTAGATGGGCTCCGTAATCATCTTCCTTGATGCTCTAGATTAGGGATGGTACCAAGATGAGGAAAGGAATTGTTATGTTATTACTATGCACCCAGTCATTCGAATTTATGTATATTTTGGACTTCATTTTTCTTTATTTGTATTAAATGATATGTTCAACCCTAATGATCCATTTCTCCAGTATGCACACGATTGCCATAATCCTCCCAAGGAACCTATTAATCGGTCAGATGCTGAAGAAAGTCCACGTGGAAATGTCTAAGCATTATAAAAGAGTAGTTTGAAGTATGTAAAATAAATAAGGATCATATCTAATATGGCCAGTAGGTTTCTTAGTAATCCTAGTGTTTTAGTGTGAAATATTTTGGTATGATGAAGCTGACAACTTGTAGCAATGAATGATGTAACAATGACTAAAGTTTGTTCTATAAATGAGTTTACCACTTATATAAATTATATGTATTTAAAAAGACTCATTAATATGCATTCATTAAAAATTAAAAGTAATACAAATTATCTGGAAATATACAATAATTAGAAATATATTAGGTCGTTACAGTTTTGGTATCAGAGCAATTTATCCTGTTAAAGACTAAGGGGGATGGATTGACTATGTTTTTCTGTGTACTTTGAGTGTGAATGTTTATGTGTGATTGTTTGTGCTTGTTGAATTTTGACGCACTTTCCTTTATATTGAGCCTGATCAACTTAGTATTTTTGTGAAAATGAATAGGAATTCATGACTACTAGAAGAATAAGAGGAAGATCAGCACCACAAGCTAGTGGCAATAGTGAAGAAATAAATATTCTTCATGAAATGCTAGCAGCTATGCAAAAGCAAGCGGTTGTTGCAAATCAACAAGCGACAGCAGCAAGTCAATGAGCTGCGGCAGCTACTCAAATGATGGCACAATTGCACCATAATAATAATAATAATAATAATAATAATAATAATAATAATAATAATAATAATAATAATAATAATAATCATGGTAGTAACAAAAACTCTAGTCAAGATAATAGTAGGAGGCAGGTGATTGATTTAGAATATCATAAGTTTGCTGAGTTTAGAAAATCTAATCCACTAGTATTTAAGGGAACCTTTAATCCAGATATGGTTGAAGAATGGGTTAGAGAAATACAAAAGATATTTACTGTATTAGATTGTTCTGACCAGCAGAAAGTAACTTATGTTATTTATATGTTACAATCTGATGTTGAGTATTGGTGGAAAACTCACAAGCAAATTTTGGTCTGTAATGGAGTAGAGTCTCATGAGAGGTGTTTAAAACAACATTCTATGGGAAGTATTTTCCTATATCAGTAAGGAATGCTAAAGAGCTCGAATTTCTTAGGCTTCAACAAGGTAATAGTAGTGTGTCTGAATATATTGCTAAATTTGAAGAGTTAAGTTTTCCTCTACTTATCAGTATAACCCTGATGAGCATTGGAAGTGCATGAAGTTTGAGGGGGGGGGGGGACTGAGGGAAGATATGTTGGAAGTAGTGGGACCCCTAGAGATTAGGGAGTTTGGTGTTTTGATAAATAAGTGTAGGATAATAGAAGAGTATAAAAGGAAGTCTGCTGAAAAGAAAGTGTCAAGTAATAATTTTAGGAAGAAATTAGGACCCCAGCCTTTAAAATTTAATAATAAGTTTCAGCAGAGAGAGTTTCCGACAGTGCAAAGTTCAGGAAGGGAATGTGACAAATGCCACAAGATCCATGGAGATAGGTCATGCCTTATAGCTTAGACCATTTGTTTCCAATGTGGAAAGACAGGACACCTGGCACAACATTGTCGTAGAAGTGTTCATTGTTACAGATGTGGAAAGATGGGGAACTATGCTAACAATTGTAGAAATGAAAAACCCCAAGGCACCACACGTCCTCAACAGACTGGAAGGGTTTTTACCATGAATGCTGCAGAGGCATCTCAATCCTAAAATCTCATCGAGGGTAAGTGTAGAATTAAAGATAAAATTTTAACTGTATTATATGATTCAGGTGCTAGTCACTCTTTCATTTCTTATGACACTTCCATACAATTAGGATTGCCTTTATCTCAATTACCTTATGATCTCTTAGTTTCTACCCCCGCAGGTAAACCTATTACTACTAGTCAAATCTGTTTTAATTGTGATTTTCAAATTGATCATAGATCTTTTTCTGCAAATTTGACTTGTCTTCCTTTGACTGTGTTTAGTGTAATTTTAGGTATGGATTGACTTGGATCTAATCATGTATTGTTGGATTGTTCAAATAAAACCATTGTTTTACCTTCAGAAATTGTTGAAAATAGTTAAACCCAATGTTTGTATTTGAACTCCATTGTTTCCTTTTCCAATAAGAATGAAATTCAAGGCAGCTCATGGCGGTCACTGGTGGTCGTGCTAGTGGAGAAGGAGGGTGGGGGACTTGGTGGCTGATTTGGAGAAGATGGAAGCATGAAAATCGACATTTCACGTTGCTGCATGTATTTAAAACTGACTTGACTCGCCCAAGCTAATTTTGGAAGGCATTGTGACTCACCAGGGTGAGCTGACCCAATTTTAAAATTTCTGCTTCTGTGAAAAAATATTATATCATGCCAATCCCAACGGTCAACCTTTGAATATGTGGGTTTGGAATCCACCGCTAAAATTTGAAGGTGATCCAATGGTTAACCAATCTAGAATGGTGACTTTACTAAAATAGATTTTGGGTCAACGCAGCTAAAACAAATTCCACATAACTTAACATCCATACTAAGCAATTGCACAAGGATAATTTACACAACAATTCAACTAATCTAAACTAATCAAATAACACAAAAAATACATCAAACATCTATTTCCAGTTATTGAAATTTTAGGGTGTTACATATTAGACTTGGTGTTTCACCCTGGGGAGATCCAATTTTGTTAGTGAAAAAGAAAGATAGGGGAATCAAGCTTTGTGTAGACTAGGAAGCTTAATAAGATAACCATTAAAAATAAGTATCCATTGCCTAGGATAGATGATCTTATGGATCAGTTGAGAGGAGCAACAATATTTTCTAAGATTGATCTTAGGTTAGGATATCATCAGATTAGAGTTAAGAATGAAGATATTCCTAAAACTACATTTTGGACTAGATATGGGCATTATGAGTATATAGTGATGTCTTTTGGATTAACCAATGCTCAGCAGTTTTTATGGATTACATGAATAGAATATTTAGATCTTATCTAGATAAATTTGTAGTAGTCTTTATAGATGATATGCTTGTTTATTCTAAATCAGAAAAAAAGCATCTGAGGATAGCATTGGAGACACTTAGAGAAAAGAAGTTGTATGCTAAATTATCTAAGTGTGAATTTTGGGTCAAAGAAGTGGAATTTTTAGCTCATGTTGTTTCTAAAGAAGGAATTTTAGTTGATCCTAGTAAAATTTAGACAGTAATGAATTGGGAAAGACTAACCACAGTAATTGAGATTAGGAGTTTTCTAGGATTAGCTGGTTATTATAGGAGGTTTATCAAAGGGTTTTCTCAAATAGTTTCACCTCTGACTAGCTTGACTAGGAAAAATGTGCCTTTTGTATAGTCACCAAAATGTGAGAAAAGTTTTCTAGAATTATGAAGAAGGTTGACTAGTACTCCATGAAAATATAATGAACACTTATGCAAATAACTAAGAGAGGGTGAATTGGTTTTTCCTCAAAGTTTTTAAAATTTCCTTTCAAAATTGTTACAACGGAAGACTTTCAAGAATGATCGTATCTTTACAAACAATTAAGAAAATAATTTTCTTCACCTTCACCTTAACCAATCAAATCTCTCTTGTGCTGTGACCAATCTTGTGATATGAACAAAACTTAATACTTCAAGAATATTATAAACATAAACAAAAATATTCAAACACACAAGATTTATACTGGTTCACCTCTCAATCCCAGAGGCTACATCCAGTTTTCTTCTCACCAAACCTTGGTCAGAGTTCCACTATAAAAAATATAATATCTTTACAAGCTTACAATTATCTCTTTTACCCTCCCTAGGTAAACATCAAAATCTAAACCTGTATAGACTTTTCAAAAGATCAAGAACCAGAGATCCCTTCTCTGTTCTTCCCTCTAGAAATCCTTCTAGAAAAAGCTTTAAAGATTACAATTTATTATAAGAACATTCAATACAAATACAACACAAATATCAATAAAAAATAACCAAGCTTATAGTTCAAGAAAGATATCACCTCTTATTCCTCGGTAAATTCAATGAAATGAATGATCTTACCTAACTGAGAATGTATGCAATTAATCTTTCTTGATGACTTCTTTAACTAGAAAGCTTGAATAACTCTTCACAACATGTGAATAATGACTTCATAACATGCAACACTTCATGACTCTTAGCATCTTTGATTTTCTCTTCTCCCTCTTGCCTTTGTGTTTTTAAGAACTCTAGAAAGTGATTTTCTCAAGGCTTGTACGAATATATCACAAAATATTTCATATGCAAACTCAGTGCAAGCTGTTCTATTTATAAAAAAAAGACTTAACTAACTATAATTGATTATTTCATCAATGTAATCGATTATTTTAACTGATGTAATCGATTATTTCAACCAGATAATCGATTAAAGTGTTCATCAGAAATTTGAAAATTTGTCAAGAACAAAATAATTGATTAAGTCATCATGTAATCGATTATTCTAGATGACTTGAGTTTTCTAATACACATGTGTAATCGATTATCACAGACAATGTGAAAAACATATCCATGCATATTTAATCGATTACGAATATCTAGTAATCGATTAAACCAGATGAAAATGCATTTGTAAAATATGCAGTGACTCAGATAATCTATTATTCCGTGAAGTAATCGATTATCACAGAGTACGTCTATTTCAGTGTTAGGCACATTTAATCTAATCAATTATGAGTCAATGGTAATCGATTAAAATGTTCATAAGGCAATATGCAGATCCAATCACATGCATTTAATCGATTATAACGTATATGTAATCAATTAAAACAGTGAAATACAGTTTTTATAAAAATCTAATTGCCTTTATGACTTTACATCTAATTACTTATTACCATATGATTAAATGTATGTATGAATGCATGAATTAATCAAGATTAGTGAGGATTATGAGGCTTTAACCACTTGAACCAAGCTTAAGCAAGAAATTACAAATGTCATCAATTGAGTGGACATGTAAAACATCAAAACTTGCATTCTTCATTTTTTTTAATTCCATATCTTCATCTTCCTCATAGCTAACACTCCAGTGTTAGTATTGTCAGATCCTCATGGTACATTTGAAGTGTATTGTGATGCTTCAAAGCAAGGTCTAGGTTATGTGTTGATGCAAAATGGGAATGTGGTAGCATATGCATCTATACAGTTAAGACCCCATGAAGTTAATGTTAGATATAGGGGGAGGTTGAAGAGGATCAAGATGCTGAGACTCTTAGTCTTGTATATTTTAGCTTTTACATGCCATTCAATTGAAGGCATATGTAATCTTTAGATTTTTAAGAGTTTCATCTAATGATCCATTGCATTGCATAAACATCATTCATTGGCTTGCATTCATGGTTTTAAAAAAGGCATATGTTTTGTGACAAAGATTTTAAAGTATTCATGATTGCATTGAAAAGCCAAAGTATTCAAAGCTTATGTTTTGGAAAAACATATTTTCTTTGTTTTAATCTTGTACCAGCTAATGGTAATCTATTACTTAAGCTTTGATGAACACTTTAATCGATTACAGTTATACAGTAATTGATTACACTTCACAAAGACACAAAAATGTCTTTTGTGATAATCGATTACGGTTTGTGGTAATCGATAACTTGGCGCGTTCTTGGAAATAAAACTTTATGTGTTAAGCGATGACATGACGATTTAATCGATTACTTTGTTCATATATCTTTTCCAAAAATCTCAAGAACACTTTAATTGATTAAACTTGTTAACAATCGATTACATTAGTGGTTTTAATCGATTACATGGATGATTTAATCGATTACATTCAGTTACAACATTTTATGATAAATAGTTGTTGGGTCTTTTTAAAAATACAGATCATTACATTGCGAAATTTTCATAGATTTTCAAAAGCCTTCAAAAGTGAGAAAAGATATTTTGAGTTACTAATCTCTTTTCCCACAAATTCTAAATCTTCATGTTGCATTGAAAGATTTTTTCTTGGGCAAGATTTTAAAGAAGTTCTTGGAGAGTTTGCTTTGAAATTTGTTTTTCAACCTATATCAAGATTGGTAAATCATATGCATTCATATTCATTGGATGATCAAGTTGTCTCTCTCCATTAACTTTGCTTGTAAATTCGTTTTAGAATTTTTTGTTGTTTGTAACTATTACAATAGAATTCTTAAGGCTTGTCTAGAGTAGGTTTCTCTAGAAGGAAGAGTAGAGAAGGATTCTCTATGTCTTAATCACTAGGAGTCTAAGGGGATTAGATTTTTGTTCTTAATCTAGGTTTGATTAAGGGTGATTTGTAATAAACTTGTAAGAAAATAATATTGTGAATAGTGGAACTCTAACTAAGTTTGGTTGGAAGAAACTGGCTGTAACTTCTCAAAGGTGAGATGGGAACCAATATACATTCTCTTGTTGATTACTTTTTTTAATATCTTCTTGCTATCTTAATCCGTGATTCTTTGGTGAAATCTTTCTTACTTAACATGTGTAAGGTTTTGTAATTGTTTTCTTGAGCTGAGTGGTTTGATTTGTTGAAGCATTCTTAGTTTAATTGTGATATGATCTTATTACTCTGATTCCTTATAGATTTTAAAAGACCAAGTTTAAACCGATTCACCACCCTCCTTGTTATTGTGTGTGTTCATACTGTTTTTCAATTGGTATTAGAGCAGGTTCTTGAGTGTTATTCAAGATCTCTATCTTTTTTTAAAAAAAAATGAATACCACACAAATTACCTTCAAAGAGGGTGCCTCCCTCAATCATCCTCCGATGTTTGAAGGAGAGCATTTCAGTTTTTGGAAAAAATAGAATATAGATATTCATCCAATCAAATGACCTAGGTGCATGGAATGCAATAGAAAAAGGTCCTTTGGTTCCTATCAAAACTGTTGGTAATGATATGATTCCTAAAGAATGAGATGAGATGATAAATGCAGAAAAGAGAGTAGTTCAATACGATTTTAAAGCTAAGAACACGATTACTTCTGCACTTTCATCTGATGAATTTTTCAGAACTGTTAGGTGTAAAAGCGCTACGGAGATGTGGGAGATTGATGGAGGTCCATTGCAAGCTAAAGGTCTAGAAGGAAAACTTGAAGAACTTCCTTTAGTGAGCCTTAAAGGACCCATGACAAGAGACAAAATTCAAGCCCCTCAAGACCACATCAATGCCAACTTGTATCTTTTGGATAAGCATGAAAAAGAACACTAACTCAGTGAAAATACAAAAGAAGTCCCGTCTGTTGTAATAGATTACCAACTATCTGTAATAGATTACAAAGCACTTGAAAAATAGTGTCTGTTTGTTGTAATTGATTACCAGATAGTTGTAATCGATTACATAAGCATGTGTAAATGTTAAAACTTTGTTTTAATAGATTACAAGGACAAATTAATCGATTACTTCAGCATAAAACTGCACCTGCGCGTGTTGGACAGTCAAGAGTCACTTTAGAAGAAGCTTGCACTTCAAGCTTCATTTGGGCTTCATTTGGGCTTCATTTCAATTTGCATTTTTCTTACATTTAGTGACATTTGATGTGTAATTTTGTGGCCTATATAAGCTGGTCCAAAACTGATTGTAACTAACTTTGGTTCATTAATACAATTCTGAAAATTGTTGTAAGAGTTTCTCTCTTGTTCTTGTATAAGAACTTCTTGAGTCTTATCAATGGCTTCTCAATGATATTGTGGTGATTCTTCCTAGGCTTATTGGAAAGCTTTTCCATGGTGCCATCCATCTTCATCCCTAACCTTTCTTCCATCTTCCATTGCTGAATTAAACAGCTGAAGAACATCCCCAAATTCTTGTGAAAGTGCAGAAGTTAGAGTTCTTGAAGTTTGCTTGAAGATTGAGTTTCATTGCAAGGTAGATTTGGGAAAACTAATGGCTATGGGTTCAGCTATAAATTAGAGCTACATCACATCCATACATCAGAGATGCTAGAGATTACTTATGAAGGCATAAATGAAATCAGAAGCTCAAGGAAACATGCCTTAATTCATGAGTATGAGATGTTCAAGATGAACTCAACATAAAATATATCTTAGCTTCAAACAAGATTCACTCATATAGTTAACCATCTTCTTGGTCTTGGTAAGATCTTTGATGTTGAAGAACTCAACATCAAAATCTTGAAGTGTCTCACAAGATCATGGCAACCAAAGGTGACAACAATCAAGGAGTCAAAAGATCTTTCAAAGATGTCCATGGTTGCACTATTTGGTAAGCTACTTGAGTATAAATTAGAATTGTCTCAATTAACACATGCTGAAGATGAAGATAAAAAGAAAAAAAGTATAGCCTTGACATCTACATCCTCAAATGTGGAAACAGAAGAAGACTCAAGTAAAGATGAAGGTGATGAGAATCTAAACCTAATAGTAAAAAGATTCAGTAAGTTCATGAGAAAGAACAAGAAGTTCACAATGTTCAACAACAACAAAAACAAAAAGAATGACAACAACAACAACACCAACTAAAACTGTTTTGAATGTGGTAAGGCAGACCATATTAAATCTGAATGTTCTATATTTTTTAAAAAGCAGTTAGGTGAAAAGAAAGCAAAGAAAGAAGGAAAACCAAAGGAATCCTATATTGCACGGGAAGAAAATGCTTCAACAACTTTTCTGAATCATCAAGTGAAGTTGAGGAAGCAAATGTGTGTCTAACATCAATAGTTGATGAAGATGACAAACTCTCAAGTGCTAAATCAAAAATAAATCTTGAACTTGATCAACTTGTTGATGCTTTCCATGATATGCATGAAGAGGCTCAAAAGCTTGCAATCTCCAACAATAAGCTAAAAGGTAACCTTAAATGGCATACCACTAAACTTGCTGAACAACAAGTTGAACTTTGTAATTTGAAAGAAGAGAACGAGAAACTCCTTTCAAGCTACAAAGCCAATGGGTGTGTGTGTGCTTCTTACTCTTCAAATGTAGATAAATACAACACCTTGCAAAAAGAGTTTGATGATTTCAAAAAGAGTCAATCTGAAAAATATGTTATTACTTTCAGAAAATTCTTATTTGGTTGATCTTTTGAAAAAATTCTATATGAGGAAAATGCAGTTTGAATCAAATGATAAGTGTACAAAAGTATGCTGGAGATAAATCTACTTTCGGTTACAAACATCAAACAAAACCTTTTGGAAACACCAAGTTTGTACCTCCAAAACAGATTAATCAAAAAGGTCTTTCAAAAACTAAGCATATCAAATTGACTCATTTTGAAAGAAAACCAAAATCTGTTATTTGTAATTACTGCATGAAGGAAGGCCACACATCTCATAAGTGTTATGCTAGAAGGTTCTATGTGCCTAATGGAGACTGTATTTGGGTTCCAAAGAAAAGGAGAAAAATAGCTAACCCTTACGGACCCAACCTTAATTGGGTACCTTTCTTTGCCACTTGATTTGATTATTGCAGGTGTGTCTTAGAGCAAAACCATCATTATGGTACTTAGACAGTGGATGCTCTAGACACATGACAAGTGACATGTCCATGCTTACAAATCTGATTTTGAAGGGTGGAGGATTTGTCACTTATGGAGACAATGATAAAGGCAAAATAGTAGAAGAAGGCAGTATAGGAGACAACTTTAAAACCAAGATAAAAAATGTTCTCTATGGTGGGAGGTTTAAAGCACAATCTCCTAAGTATAAGCTAATTATGTATAATAACCCTAAGGTTTAAGGCTGATTTATGGGTTTTCTGAGGTTCCACGCTTGGGGCGTGGGGGTCCACGCCTGGGGCGTGGGAAACAGCTTAGAAAACCAACTTTCTCTGGATGTCCACGCTTGGAGCGTGGGAACTCACGCCTGGGGCATGGGAGGTCCACGCTTGGGGCGTGGAGGCCACGCCTGGGGCGTGGGAGGTCCACGCTTGGGGCGTGGAGGCCACGCCTGGGGCGTGGGAGCCCACGCTGGAGGCGTGGAAGTCGCGTCAGGGGCCTATAAAAGGCCCAAACCCTCGAAGACCTTGGCATTTCTCCTCCTTTCTTCTTCCTCCTTCGTTCAGACCTCCATTTTTACTTGTCCAAGCTTTTTAGGACCACATATGATAGCCTAAACACCTCCCTTAGGCCTTTGATTGGGAAGAAAACACTTTGGAAGTTGAATCATCCCTTTACTCTCTAGAAAAACCCTTTCTTGAGTGAGTTGTTGGAATCGAAGAACCAGAGCCAAAAGAGGCTTTGTATGAGCGATCCACCTTAGGGAAAGTGATTCCCTGGTGTTTCTGGACTTCACAGAGGTAAGAAACTCGAGCTCTGACCGTTGGTTATGTGTTTGGGTTTTGAGTGGATTTTGAGTAACTTGAGGGGTGTTTTTGGAGGTGTTAGAGCCGTTTTTAGGCTTAAGCTCTGTAGAGTTTTGTGTTCAGAGGGTCATTCTGATGACGTTAAAGCCTTGAATCATCGTTATTGATGAAGTTTGATTTTGGCTCTGAGTATGTATGAGCAGAGGTAAAAGGCTGCTTATTTGGCTAGTATGAACCTTAGAGCAGTTGACAAAGTTGCTCATGAGATAGTATAGATGATGTTTGTGAGTTGAAACTGATGATTATGAGAAGTTGGTTTTTAAGCAGGTATATGCTTGACCATAGCTTGATCAGAGTCTTGGTGGAGGCTCTGTAGCCTTGTGTAGGCTGAGAGAGATCCTGTTGAGGGTCAGATGATCACTTGTAAAGTGATTGATTATATGTTTATAGAGAGGATGATAATTTCCTTTCATTTGAATGGTTTAGAACCGTATTTGATGTGTTATATGCTTGTTCTTGTGTAGGACGTGAGCGTGAGAGCTCCGGTGGTGTAGACCACGAGGCTGGGAGAGCCGGTGATCTGTCTAGAGCAGGTAAGCTCTTGGTTCTTGTTTGTGTATCCTCTGCTGTGTTCCACCATATACCCAATGGGGTTATGGTTCGGATATGTGTGTATGCTAGTAGAGGAACGTTGTATAATGTTGTCTGAACCCTGTGAAAGGGTAGTTGATGCTTGACATTTGATCTGAACCCAGAGATGGGTGATTATTATGTATGGCTCTGAGTTGTTGATTGATGATTTGATCCCTGAGAAAGGGAAATTGATGTATGGCTATGATTAATTGGTAGCATGCCTGATTGAATATGAGCTTTGAGTATGCATGCGGTGCTTGATTGTTATCCTATTGTAGTAGGATAGATGACTTGAGATTGAGAATGACCTGGTGAGAGATGTGCCTGTGATATGGAGGTAGCCTCCTACGTGGAGATGTTCCCATATACACAGATGTAGCCTTCCCAGGCAATTGTATTGTGATAGAGGCTGAGATGTGCCTGTGATACATAGAGGTAGCCTCGTGATAAGAGATGTTCCTATGTACACAGAGGTAGCCTCACCAAAAGGAGATGTACCTGTTATATAGATGAAGCCTCGAGATAGAGATGTACCTATATATACAGAGGAAGCCTCCGCTAGGGATACATGCAGGAGATGTGCCTAGTATATAGAGGTAGCCTCCCTGAGAGGAGGAGATGTTCCTATATACTTAGATGTAGCCTCTGCATGACAGTTATTGATGTGATGAATGGCTGTATGCCATGAGTATGCCTGGTTATGATAGATGGATGTGTATGAAATGATTCCTGATATGGACACTGATGATGATGATATTCCTGTGCTGTGTATCTGTTGCCAGTGAACCAGGGGAAGGAAATACCTTCAAGGGCCCTGAGTTTACTGAGATTTTATATCTCACCCCTTGTGTGGGGCTATGTTTTGCAGGTGATTCCTCAGGAGGAGCAGATAGGTCCCAAGGCAAGAAGCCTATGCAGGGATAGCTACTGTTTGTGAACCTTAGGCTTAGATGACTTGAGCGTCTGGCTCTGATGTTTTGTACTCAGCCTTTGGTTTTGATTTTGTTGTACCCTGAGAGGATATTGTACAGTTTTGTACTTAAACAGAGATGTATGTATATTCACCATATTATAGTGTACAGTGTTATGCAGATGACATTTGATGATGTCACTTTTAGTATATGCTTCCAAACTGCTTAAACTCTGATTGATTATATGTTTGATTGTGGTTTATGCTTGGTAATGACCCTGATTAGTGGATTGGGGCGTTACATTATGTGATAAAGGTTTCAAGGTTTCCTTCAATAACAATTGTTGATTGATATGTGATGGTTAATCCGGTGAGGTTATCCATATAGGTAAAAGAAAGGGTAACATTTTCTTACTCTTTATAGATCATGCATTCATTCACAATATTAATTGTCTAGTAAGTAAGGTTGATGAATCATGGCTATGGCATAAGAGAGCTAGTCACATTAACATGCATCACATGAACAAGCTTATTAGAAAAGATTTAGTTATTGGTTTACCTTAAGTTTGAAAAGGACAGACTTTGTGATGCTTGTCAAAAGGGAAAACAAACTAAGATTTCTTTTCAAAATATAAATCTTGTTTCTACCTCAAGACCCCTAGAGTTGCTTCACATGGATTTGTTTGGTCCTTCTAGAACTATGAGCTTAGGAGGCAATTACTGTGGGCTTGTAATAGTTAATGACTATTCTAGATTCACATGGATTTTGGTTTTATGATCCAAGAGTGATGCTTTCATTGCTTTCAGAAAATTAGCGAAGCTTGTTCAAAATGAAAAAGGAAGAAAAATTATCTCAATAAGAAGTGATCATGGCGGTGAATTCCAAAATGAGCATTTTGAAAAGTTTTGTGAAGAAAATGGAATCAACCATAATTTTTCAGCTCCAAGAACATCTCACCTCAGCAAAATGGTGTTATGGAGAGAAAAAACAGATCTCTTAAAGCAGGAGCTAGAACTCATCTTAATGGGGCAAATTTGCCAAAACATTTTTGGGCTGATGTAGTGAGTACCGTTTTTTACACTTTAACTATATTACTCATAAGGCCTATTTTAATGAAAACTCCTTATGAACTATATAAAGGTAGAAAACCAAACATTTATCACCCAAGAGCATTTGGTTGTAAATGTTTTGTTTTAAATAATGGATAGGAGTCACTTGGAAAGTTTGATGCAAAGGCTGATGAAGCTATTTGTCTTGGATATTCATTACAAAGGAAAGCATATAGAGTATTCAATTAAAAGAACTTTATGCATGGAAGAATCAGTTCATGTTATTTGTGATGAAACTAACTCCTCAATAGAGGAAAAGAGTTTTGATAATGATGCAGGTTGTATAGAAGAGTATGTGCAACTCAATGGATCAAATGAAAGGGAAAAGGATGAACCAAATGAAGAAATAAATCAGTCAACAACCCCTCAAAAGCCTAAAGACTGGAGAACTACTATAGATCTTTCTCTTGACAACATAATTGGTGAAGTAACCAAGGGAGTATCTTCTAGATCTTCACTCAAAAATCTATGGTGTAATATGACTTTTGTTTCTCAAATTGAACCTAAGAACATTGACCAAACTTTACTTGATGAACATTGGCTGCTTGCCATGCATGATGAACTTAATCAGTTCAAGAGAAATGAAGTTTGAGAACTTGTTCCTAGACCTTCTTCTCACAAGTCTATTGGCACCAAGTGGGTTTTTAGGAACAAACTTGATGAAAGTGGCATCATAGTCAGAAACAAAGCTGGATTGGTTGCAAAAGGTTACAACCAAGAGGAAGGTATTGACTATGAGGAAACCTATGCTCTAGAAACAAGGTTAGAGGCCATTAGATTACTACTTGCATATGCATGTCTAATGGATTTTAAACTGTTTCAAATGGATGTAAAGAGTTTTTTTCTTAATGGATATATTGAGGAGGAAATCTATGATGATCAACCTTCCAGCTTTGTTGATTTTAAATATCCAAACCATGTTTTTGAACTAAAGAAAGATCTTTATGGATTAAAGCAAGCTCCAAGGTCTTGGTATGAAAGGTTGAGCAACTTTTTACTAAGTCAATCATTCATAAGATGACAAGTGGACAAAACATTGTTCATCAAGAATCTGGCAATGATAACTTATTAGTTCAAATATATTTTGATGATATCATTTTTGGTTCAACTAATGATTCCTTGTGCAAAGAATTTTCTGTCTCTATGCAGAATGAATTTGAAATGTCCATGATGGGAGAATTAACATTCTTCCTTGGTCTTCAAGTGAAGCAAATGAAAAATGGGACATTTCTCAGCCAATCAAAGTACTGCAATGAATTGATCAAGAAATTTGACATGGAGAAAAGGAAAGATGTTGCTACTCCTATGGCAACCTCAGCTTACCTTGATTCAGATGAAAAAGGCAAGAAGGTTGATGAGTCAAAGTATAGAGGGATGATTGGATCACTATTGTATTTGACCGCAAGTAGACCAGATATTATGTTGAGTGTGTGCTTATGTGCTAGATATCAAGCTACTTCTAAGGAGTCACACCTCACTTCTGTCAAGAAAATCATCAAATACCTTAAATCAAACATAAAAGTTGGTCTTTGGTATCCAAAAGGTGCATTACTGAATTTAATTGGCTATTCGGAATTTGATTTTGCAGGATGCAAACTTGATATGAAAAGCACGAGTGGAACATGCCACTTGATGTTTAAATGCAATCCAGAAATAGGTATTCTCTGGAGTAATCGATTACTCTATCGTATTAATCGATTACCTGCTGTATAAAGCTATTTCTAAATAAGAAACTCTCTGAAGTAATCGATTACCTTGTCATTTAATCGATTACTTAACACTTCAAAGCTATTTACAGATTCAAAACTCTCTGTAGTAATCGATTACATTGTCGTATTAATCGATTACTTGATGCATAGAGCTATTTTAAAATTAAAATCATCTGGAGTAATCGATTACTGAGCTTATGTAATCGATTATCTATGGCGTTTCTACAAAACTGCACGATTTTCAAAGAGTGTAACTGACCATGATATAAAATCAAAATTGACCATGCATCATAAGTAAATAAAATTCGAATTATGCTGATAAACACTATTCATTCTGCATAATTCTCTGTTGTAATCGATTACTACACATTAATCGATTATTTGTGTTTTAAAAGGCCTTCAGATACAAAAGTTCACTGGAGTAATCAATTACCAACCTTATGTAATCGATTAACTATCACTTAAAATGCACTTACAAAATAAAAAATTCTAGAGTAATCGATTACACTACGTATTAATCGATTACAATGTATTTTCAGTGAATTTTTCAAAAAACACTTACCTAGAGTAATCGATTACACAAGGAATATAATCGATTATCTATGGTGTTTCTGCAAAATGCACGATTTTCGAAAATCGTAACTAACTTATCTTAAATTCAAATTTAAATTTGTGTTAGTGTCATTTAAACCTCTTGAAAGACGAAAATAGTTGTTGCAAGGTTTTAAAATTCAAAAATTAACCTACAAAACTCTATATATACAACTTTCCTAAGAAGATTAATTCACACCTGAATTCATCTCTTTCTTCTCTTCAGAACTAAGCAAAATTTATGTGCTCTGTTTCTTTCCTTATCCTAAACCTCTGTTAAATTCATTCTTCTATACTTAAACACAGTGTCTACCTCAAAAAGAATCAAAACCAGTAAAAGAAAGGATGCAGAATCTTCCAATCCAGCTAAGAGCAGACTGAATTTGTGGTTCCCTAATCAAACTGATAGGATGAACTACATGTAGTTCAATACCTTGATCTTAACTGGTTCAACAATGAGGGATTTCAATTCCCTGCTCTGTTGAAGCTCAAGGATTGAAAAAATTCCTTGAATTGAAGGGTACCTTTTACCCAGAATTGGTGAAGGTATTTTACACCTGTGCTAAAGCCAACATGGATAGGGGTGCTTTGTTCCCAAGGTGATTGATAAAGAAGTATGGTTGGTTGTGGTTGGTATCTCCTCTGAAGGAGTGAGGAGGTTTGATGAAGAAATTGGGGGCTACAACAAAATTGACACATATAGAGGTATGTTGTTGTATCCCCAAATGAGGTGAAGATAAGACTTGGTGTTGGGAATCTGACTAGGGAAGATAGGTTGATGCATTACATTATAACCTACATCCTTACCCCCAGGTCTACAAACCATGCCCAAATCATTGATGATGATTTACAATTGATATATGGCATGAAGATCTCAACTTAGATTAACTGGGTTCTTGTTTTTTTGAAACTATGTTGAAAGCTTCAAGATTAATCAGCTATCATTTTGCATAAGTTGTGTTAATCTCTAGGTTCGAAAACTACTTTAAGATTGATGTCTCTAATGAGATTGTGGACAACACAAAAAACATCACCAATCTCATCACTGAGAAACATCTCACCAAGTTGGGTTTGATGAAAACCCCAAATGGGTGGTAGATGGCTGGAGAACAAGCTCCTCTAGGTGGTGCTGTTGAAGAACAAGGAGATGAAGAAGAAGAGGATGCAGAAGCTGGTCCTGCTAAGCAGCAGTGGAGCCTTTTGAATCTCTAATGATTCAAAACATGGATGCGATGATTGTTAGATACAGGGGGAACATGAAGAAGGATCAAGATATATGTTGAAGCTGGATGAGTGTTTTAGCTTTGTACATGCCATTCAATTGAAGGCATTTGTAATATTTAGATGTATGAGAGTTACATCCTATGATCCATAGTATTGCATAAACATCATTCATTGTCTTCATTCATGATTTTACAAAAGCGCATGATTTGTGAAAAGGTTTAAGATTTCATGATTGCATTAAAGTAAAGTGCTCATGGTTTTAAGTTTTTGGAAAAACTATTTTTATTACCTGAGCTTTGAAGAACAAAATAATCGATTACTCAGTATAACACAGAACATGACTTGACTATGTTAATCGATTACCATTTATCAGTAATCAATTACTTAGTTCATTTATGGAACAATGAATCCCTATAGTAATCGATTACAGGTCAAAATAATCGATTACTTTGTTCATATAACCTTTCCAAAAAACTGAAGAACATTTTAATCGATTAAAGTTGTTTTCAAATTGATTACTTAGGCGATTTAATTGATTACATACAGTTACAGTAGTTTGTTATAAATAGTTGTTGGGTCTTTTAAAAATCACAACTCACTATATTACAAATTTTCATAGTTTTCAAAAGCCTTTCGAAGTAAGAAGAAATTCTTTGAGTAACAAAGCTTTTGTCCACATATTCATATCTTCATGGTGTATTGAAAGATTTCTTGGGCAAGATTTCAAAGAAGATTTTGGAGAGTTTGGTATGAAACTTGTTTGCTTTCAACCTTGATCAAGATTGGTAATCATATGCTTTCATATACTGTGGATTATCAGGTTGTTTCTCTCCATTAGTTTCTATGTGTAATTTGTTTTTACATTTCAGCTTGTAAGTTGCTATTTCAAAAGGGTTCTTTAAAGCTATTCTAGAGTAGGGTTCTCTAGAGGGAAGAGTAAAGTAGGGTTCTCTATGTCTTGATCATTAGAAGTCTAATAGCGTTTTAGATTTTCAGTTCTTTATCTAAGGTTGATAAAGGGTGATCTTTTGTAAGCTTGTAAAGAACAAATTTTGATTTAGTGGAACACTAACCAAGGTTTGGTTGGAAGAAATTGGATGTAGCTTCTCTTGTTGAGAGGTGAACCAGTATAGCTCTTTGTGTTGATTACTTTCTTTAATCTCTACTTATCATCTTAATATGTGATTCTTGGTGAATTTTTTATTGCTCAACAAGTTAGGTTTTTGTAATTGGTTTCTTGGGCTAAGTGATTTGATTGATTGAAGTATTCTTGGTTAATTGTGATAAAGATCTTAAATCCATTACTTGCTTTAAAGAAATTTTAAAGACTGTGTTTTAACCAATTCACCCCCCTCTTGGTAATAGTGTGTGTTCATATTGTTTTTCAATTGGCATCAAGAGTTGGTTCTTGAATGTTATTCAAGATCACTATCAAAGAGGGTATCTCCCTCATTTGTCCTCCAATGTTTGAAGGAGAACATTTTAGTTTTTGGAAAAATAGAATGCAGATATTCATTCAATCAAATGACCCTGGTGCATGGAATGCAATAGAAAAAAGTCCTTTAGTTCCTATTAAAACTGTTGTTAATAATATGATTTCCAAAGAATGGGATGAGATGACAAATGTTCAATATGATTTTAAAGCTAAGAACTTGATTACTTCTGTACTTTCTTCTGATGAATTCTTTAGAACTGTTAGGTGTTAAGGTGCAAAGGAGATGTGGGAGATGGTGGAAGTCACTCATAAAGGAACTGATGAAGTCAAAAGATCAAGGAAGCATGCCTTGATTCATGAGTATGAAATGTTCAAGATGAACACCACACAAAACATATCTCAGCTCCAAACAAGATTCACTCACATTGTGAACCATCTTCTTGGTTTGGGGAAGATATTTGGTGCTGAAGAGTTAAACATTAAAACCTTGAAGTGTCTAATGTCTAACAAGACCATGGCAACCAAAAGTGACAGTAATCAACGAATCAAAAGATCTATCCAAGATGTCCATGGTTGCATTATTTGGTAAGCTTCTTGAGTATGAATTAGAAATGTCTAAACTAACACATGTTGAAGATGCAGATAAGAAACACAAAAGCATAGCCTTGAAAGTTGCATCCTCTACTATGAGATGTTTAACTTTGTAAAAATGAGTGGAAGAGTAATTTTAGACTGTAGACAACTTAACATTGGGATCTGTGCCTCTGGATAAGTTACCATAGAATCATTTATTTTCTAGAACTATTGATTTAATTGCTATATTTTTTATGAGATACTACAAGATTGTTTGGGTCTGGGGGTGTCCGACCCTCGACAAATTGTTTATTATGGTTGTTAGATGGTTATAATCATAGCCATTAGGTTGTCCGATTGTTTTGTGTGACAGGTGGTTTCTACAGCTTAAGGGACCACGATTGGTTCCCTGAAAGAAGTATGTAGGCTTGAGCCTCGTCTCTTTTTCTTGTTGGTTTGTTTTGTACATGTTTGTTGATGCACATAACATGAGCATTAAGTGCACGATGCAGGGGTAGAAGTCAAGAGGATTGGAGAGAGTTAGGAACCGATGGTTCTATTTTCTTCTGTGAGAATGTGAGATTACGTTGAGAAATTGGATGATGGACAAAGATACACTGGGGTATATATAGTGGTCGGAGAGCTTCATAGAACTTGGAGAAATTAGCAAGTGATAACTATTTGGCATTTGGTGCACTTATTTGGCACGGGTAACTCACAGCTCTCACTTTGCTAATCCTAACGGGCTCCGAGACTATGCTTTTTGAGTTGAGAGCTTGGGCATCGATGTATGATGTATCTTTATGTGGTGATCACTTCCAATTGTCATACACATCATAAATGTATAAGAACATCAAGACTTGGGAGGGTTGGTGGCAGAGGTTGGGCCCTAATAAGTGATAAGTGTGTTAGTAACACACTTAGGATCTCGAAAGTGTTGTTTGCTTAGAGAAACCACACGTAGTTGTTAATTAGGTTACATGTTGTTTGTCTGCACAATCTCAAAGGAAGTGATGTCTTATATGAATGTGTTTAGTCCTGGAGTGTAGCACTCGATATTTTGAGATACTGATGGCACTTATGTTGTTACAAAAGATTGGAATGCACCCTGTGTCTATGCCAAAATCCAGTAACTGTTGTTTGACCCATAAATTCTGAGCACAACAAAGAGCAGTTGCCACTTATTCAGCCTCAGTGGTGGATAATGCTACTAAGTGCTGCTTCTTGGAACCCCAAGATATTAAGCAAGGTCCAAGAAACTGGGCCATGCCCGAAGTGCTTTTTCTTCCCACCAAATCACCTGAGAGGTCTTCACTTTCTTTGTCACCTGTCGCCATAGGTGTATGATGAGGCTTGGCATATTCAATTCCAAACTTCTTAAGAAGTTCTTTGAGACACTTCTGTTGATGTATCATTATCCCAGATTCAGTTTGGGATACTTGTAGCCCCAAAAAGAAGTTCAGCTCACCCATAAGACTTATCTCAAATTCTTTGCTCATGATTTCAACAAACCATTCTTTGTTATAGACTCTGTATTCTTTGTTCTTGGAGGAGTAACCCAAGAACACTCCTTCATCACTCTTTACATCAAATCTCCCCAAGTTGTCCTTCCCATTATTATGAACAAAGCACTTGCATCCAAAAGTCCTTAGATGCACTATGGTGGGTTTTCTTTCTTTGAACAATTCATAAGGGGTTTTCTTTATCATGGATCTAATCATGGTCCTATTTATGATGTAGCAAGTTGTGTTTAAAGCTTCTGCCCAGAAGTTCCTAGGTAGACCATTTGCAATCAACATGGTTTGGTCATGTCCTCCAAGGTCCTGTTCTTTCTTTCCACCACTACTTCATTCTGTTGCGGAGTCCTTGTTGATGAAAATTCATGATCAATTCCTTTTTTTGGTTTTTGGATTTAAAAAAGGATCTGACTTGCTTTCCTTGAGTGCAAGAATCACAAAGCTTGATGTCCTTGGTTGTTATCTCCGAAAGTCACACATCCATTCTTGAAGGTGTTGAGAGTGAGGAATCTAGATTTGTCTCCTGTCATGTGCCTGGAATAGCTGCTATCTAAGTACCATGTGTTGTTCCCCTTCACTTCAACTTGCAAAAGAAATCATTTGTTAGTTTTGGGAACCCAGACTTGCTTGGGTCCCTTTTTCTTAGCATATGTAGAATTGTGATCTCTTTTCTTTGCTGGTTCATAGAATAATGAGAATGATATGCATAGTGTTCATTTTTCTTTAATGCATTTATTTTGCGTTGCAATCTTCTTTTAGGTGTCCACCCTTCCCACAATGCATGCAAACTCTAGTTTCATATAGATCAACATGTTTCTTTCTAGAATCCCATGCCTTGTAACCTAGTCCATGCTTAGATTGAGTGTATGCAAACTTTAGTTTCATATAGATCATCATGTTTCTGGAAATTTTGTATCCCTTTCTGAATTTCTTAACTAGTAAGGCAAGGTCTTCTTCATCATCAATGTTGCCTTGCTCTTCTTCAGATTCAGCTTTTAGAGCGATTCCCTTGTCTCTTCCTGTAGGATTTCCCTTTTATGAGCTTCTAGTTGCATCTCAAAGGTCATTAAGGATCCACTCAGCTGCTCCAAATTGAACTTCTTGAAGTCTTTGGTTTCTTGCAAATCCGTGACCTTTGGTATCCATTCCTCTCTTAGAAGGCTTCTCAATATTTTTCTTACTTGCTTTTCTTGTGAAATTTCTCTGCCTAAAGCTTTCAACTCATTTACAATGTTAGTGAGGTGGGTAATCATATCAGAAATTGGTTCTTTTGGTTTCATAAGAAACAATTCATATTGATGCATAAGAAGGTCAATCTTGGATTGTTTTTTACCTCATTAATGCCCTCATGAGTTACCTCTGAGAGATCGCACATGCTTTTGGCGATTTGCAACCCATGATTATGTTAAATTCCATTGGTCCTATGTTGTAGTGAATGATCCTCCTTGCTTGAGCATTTAGTTCCAACTTTTTCCAGTCCTCATCGGTGTACTCTTGTTTTAGCTTTGGGATATCCACACCTTTGTCATTCTTTTTGGTGATTTTATAATCTCCATTTTCTATGATATTCCATACTTGAAAATTTTCAGCTTGAATGTAGGTCTTCATTTTGTTCTTCCAATAGGGATAGAACTTCCCTTCAAATAATGGTGGTCTTTGTGGAGCATAGCCTGGCTTGAGAGTCTTGAGTTCATTCATGTTGGATCTACTCTTCAGTATTACCTGTAACAAACAGAGAACGAAGCTCTGATACCAATTGTTGGTCTCAGATGAACTCAAGAAGGGGGGGTTGAATTGAGTTTATAAAAACGGTGTATGCAATATGGTGCGGACGGCGCCAAGGGCGGCGCGGATCGCGCGGGAAGAGGCTTGGAAACCAGATTCTTCTCTGGTATTCCACGCGTGTCGCGTGGGGTATGGCGTGGGTCGCGCCAGAGTCTCGGCAGGTTCACGCGAGTCGCGTGGATGTCCACGCACATCGCGTGGAAAGCCCGAACATATGGCGCGAGTCGCGTGGAAAACGGCGCGAGTGGC
>PYAF01000113.1:78873-91003 GCA_007407185.1 Glycine tomentella | reverse complement strand
GAACCATCTCCTAGGGAGGTCCATATCTATCTATTGGCCAATAGATCTATCTCGATCACAATCACAGCACAATCCATAACACAATCATATCTCAACATATAACCAGCTCAGAGGCATACATATATCAATACAAGAATGCAGATAACAATGCATGCATTATGAAATGTCCACAACTCCCTTTGGATTGTGGTGTGCACACAAGATGGGAATCATCCCCAGGGACACTGAACTTACCTGGCACAATATCACTCTGTGGTCTGGTCCCTGCTTTGTGGCTCCCGCCACCAATATACTCAGAATCAACGCCTATACAAGGCATATATAGTTTCATATCAATATCAAGACCACAGGCATCAATCACAGACCAAACATAGCATAAATCCCCTATCCTAGAGTTCAGACAAGTCTAGCCCCTCATTAGGCTTCTCTCAGACCATACAAGGTCTCATATGGCTGTCTACTACTCAATTGAATCTTCACAGACTCAATGCAGCCTCAGGTTCAACATCATATGGAATGGCCTCAGCCTCAGCCTCAACCAAGGCCCCATTCCATTAGCCTCTCAGGCTCAAGAAAATATAAATAAGGCTCTGGCATATCAGATGACAAGCATAAGTGACAATTACACAGGCCACACAGGTAACACAGAGCCAAAACTCAAAGTCATCAGAATCAAAAATTGAAAGCTAATCCTTCATCTATTCTAAGCTCTAAACAAATTCCTCTACAGGACTCTGGGCTAATTCTAGCCCCATCTCAAGTGGGTCACTATTCATGAAACCCCTCAGATTCAAAATTAAACGGTGAAACTTGTGTTTCTTACCTCAGTGGTGACTCCAACAGCCTCAGAACAGCTTCCCCTAGCTTTTATGTCCTAATCACGCTGTGGTTCTGCGCCAAGCTCAAGTTGTCTGAGCTTTTCCTCTGAGGTTCCTCTTCTCACTTAAAATGGGGTTTCAAGAGCGGAAAATCGAAGGATTCAAGCTTTCTAATCGATTCTATCACAAACAAAGATCATCAGGAAGTGTTTGGGCTAGTATTTAAGGTCCCTAAAAGCTTGAAAACACCTCTAATGGAGGTCTGGATGGAGGAGGAAGAAGAGAGGAGAGAAAATTCCAGATTTTTCGAGCTTCTGGGCCTTTTATAGGCCCAGACGCGACTCCCACGCCCCCAACGTGGGCTCCCACGCCTCCAGCGTGGGCTGGCAGAGAAAATTTCATTTCTGGGCCACTTCCCATGCTCCTGGCGTGGACTCCACGCTACCAGCGTGGACATCCCACGCCATCAGCGTGGCACTTCAGAGAAAATTGCTTTTCTCGACCCCTTGCCACGCTACCAGCGTGGCTTCCCACGCCATCAGCGTGGCACTCCAAAAAACCCCAAAAATGCGCTTTTAAACCACGATTATTATAATAAACAAACCCAACAATAATTATTTGCTATTTACAACCATGAAAGTCAAATTCCCAGCCCAAAATTACAAGTGCAGAGGTGCTAACTTCGAAGCTTAAAATGACCCTCTAAATGACAGAATTGGCCTCGGTCTATTTCTATCAAACTTGTAGATCATTTTGTTATCTTTCCAAGGACTCCTAGAACGCTCCATTTGGAGATTGGTAGAACTCTATAGGCCCTGCACAAGTCAGATACATCAAGTGAGGAAAAATCCGAAAATACGCAACAATTAGCAATTAAGCCCACTGACTTTCCTAAGCCAAAAACTGAATTAGAATCGGAAAATAAAGGTCCAAGAGAAGTCAAATAAGCTAAGAAGGATAAAAAAATATTTAACTAAAAGCACTCTATCAACCAGCGCGAAGGTTTTGAACCTGAAAGCTAACCTGAGCTTTCTCACGCGAACTGCGTGGATGCTGGTGCTACTAGCGTCAGATGTTCGAATGAAAAGACCCATCTGAGTAATTTCACGCTAATCGCGTGAGGTATGGCGCTAGTCGTGCCACAAGCTCGAATCAAAAACCCTTTAATCACCATTGAAGCGAATCGCATCAAATGTGGCGCAAATTGTGCGAGAGCGTCGTTCTGGTTTTTAAAATAGGAAAACTGCCACAAAATCACGCTCATTATTAATCATCCCGAAAATCTCTCAACCCCTTAATTCCACTTAAAGCATATTCAATTCCTTCACTTCAGTTACGCTTGAATCATCAAAAGCCCTCATTATAAACCCCATTCCACGATTCATTGTACTCATCATCATCCCATTTCACCATTGTTGTAAAGCTTGAAGTTTTTGGTCGATTCGGCTATCTCCCATTCCATTCACCTTCAAATGGCAGCAGATAAGGTAAGTTTTCATGTTGCGGAAACCTACATTGCATACTAGAGGATGGTTGAGTCTGAGGATAGGTGAAAGACACCAATGGTGAATTGTAGGCCACGCGATTAGCGCGAATAGTCACGCGATTAGCGCAAAATGAATTCTTCACTGGTTTATTCAGTTCATATTCCTTAATTTGGCTTGGATGCTATATGTGAAAACCTTGTTCTTATTGAATATATTAGGGTAGAATGATTCCTAGGTTCGAATAGGTGAAATTGAATCATAATTTTGCAGAATCAAATTGGAAATAACCCTGATACATGCTTATCTATTGCTAATGTGGGAATGATCATGCTGAGCTTGATTCTTAAATGGTGATTGCCACTGGATTCACTTGTTTTGAATGACGAATGAATTCTTTTGCTTGGCATAGTTGTTATTAATATGGTATGGATATTGATTGATGTAAGTGAATTCTCATGATCATTGTGTTATCCTGTTTTGGAAATGTAATCCTAAGAGTTTTGATTGAACTGAGATGTTTGAATGGTGGTCATATTGAATTTGATTTCCAGTTCGAGTTGTTAGGTTTAATTTGACTAAGACATATATTTTGTGGCTTGACACCATTGTTTTGGAATTGGTCTGATTATATATATGTTTTGTGCTTAAAAGTGTTAATCATGACTGAGTCATATTGCCTTGTTGCTGGTATAGTAATGATTTGTTGCAGCAATTTGCTCATAATTGAAGTTAATTGATTGAGTATATGTTAGATATTCAGTCTAATGGCAAGTACTAGTTGTGAACATGAATTGCATTTGGGAATTTGGATCGGTTTGGTACTTTATGTGATGTGGTGTGAAGTTTTACTGTGTTTTGGTATCCTTGAGATCTAGACTAATTCATTGGGCAAGGTTGATATTAGAATTAGTTGTGGGTTGTTACTGTCATAGATGAAACTGAATTGTGAGAGGGAATTTTGCCTTGCACATGGAACATGATAGTTAATGGGTTAGTCATCACAATTTGAAAGTTCTTAAAATTGAGTATGATGTAAGATTGAAGTCTTGTGATTAAATTCTTAGCTAGCACTAGTCATGAGAAGACAAACTAATAGTGAAAAGACATGGTGTGAGTTTAAATCTGGGAATTGGTGAGCTAGAATTTATGTATTGTGAATATTGAATTGAACTGTCAAGATCTAATTCCTACATCAATAATAGTCTGAGTTCACTTAAGGACTGTGACAGTTGTGATTACATGCTTTTTAACCAATTAATGGCCCCAGACATACATGATTTGTGACCTTATTGCATTCATATAACATAGTGTGTCTGAAATTAAATCCAGGAATCATTAGCTATGCACTATTATGAAAGATGATAATTTTATGCAGATGTCTTGATTAACTTGATCTGAGTGTTCCTTTTTAGCAATATAAATAAATTCAAATCTGTGAATTGCTACATTTAGGTCAATATCATGCTTGTTAATGCAAATTTCTCTGAATCATATTTGTATATGGGACATTTTCTGAGTTTCAGGGAAAAGAAGTTGATAAGGGTAAGAAGAAAAGCACAGCTGCGTCTGGCAGCAAGCGGGCCCGCGTATCAGGATATGATGAAGCCCGCTTCCACTCCTTAGAGTGTCAGGAATGATTTGACACATGGTACCTGCCAAAGAAGATCTTATGGGAGTCTCTACCTGAGGACTCCCCAATCCTCGAGGTAATTACCAGGAGGCAGTGGTAGCAACTGGTGAGCTTCCCTGAGCCGAGCTCTAGCTCCATTCTGAAGGAGTTTCTCGCAAACGTAGATCGAGACATAGTCGCTGAGAGAAGGATCAGTTGGGTGAGAGGAGTACAGGTCCCATTTGACGAGAAGACTATCGAGAGATTCCTCGACACTAGCTATTATCCCTTCGACCGCTGTGAGTCCTCCTATCTTTTCCTTCACATGCAGCCTGACGCCTTGACTAAGATGTACAGGGATGACATGCCTCAGCTAGCAGATCAGATCCGACATGCAATCACCGGTTTATACACAACCTGAAAGACCAAGGCATGGTTTGATTATGTGCCAGAGAAGCTGAGGAAGCATGATTTGGTAAGCGATACAGCTTTCTGGCACTAGTTCATTAATCACACAGTCATTCCTTCCACAAATATGATTGATGTGAATTTGGAGTGGGCTATTCTTCTTTATGTGCTACAGGGTGCAGGGAACCTTCACATTTCTCATGTTCTATCTAGCCGGATCCTCCATATGGTTCTGGACGTTAGTAGTAGGTCTTGGCTGGCTCATTCCTCACTCATCTCACATTTGTGCCGGCAAGCTGGCGTTGAAATCCCAGACGAGGAGCCGATGGATGTTACGATAGCCTCCACCATGAGCCACAAGACATATCTAGATGCGATGGAGAACGCTATTGAGGAGTAGATTATCAGAGCTTCAAAGCTATCACCAGAGGAGCTTGCTGCTCGGAGTCCTCGTGATGCTCGGAGATCGCTATTGATGATCAGTTTTATACATGGTCTATGATAATTGATTAAATGGGAACTTAATCGATTACTTGTGTTTATTAGAAAACTGAGTTCATCTGGAATAATCGATTACGAGATGACTTAATCGATTATTTTGTTCTTGACAAATTTTCAGATTCCTGATGAACACTTTAATCGATTATCTGGTTAAAATAATCGATTACATTGATGAATTAATCTATTACAATTAGTTATATCTATTTTTTTATAAATAGAACAGCCTGGACTAAGTTATTCATTAAGTGAAAATCAGAGATACTCGTCCAAACCTTGTGATAAACACTTTCTAAAGTTCTCTAGAGTATTCAAGGCTAATTTTAGTGAAAAATTCAAAGATCATATGTATCATGGAGAGTTACATGTGTATCTAGTGATATATTCAAAAATTGATGATTTGATTCAAGCTAGTGTCAAAGAAAGATTCAAGAAATGAGTTTTGATCATCCATTGCATACATTCTCAGATTGTTTGAATCATTCATATCGTTGAATTAGCTGAGGATTATAAGGTGATATCCTTCTTGAACTTTAAGCTTGATATTTTTGTTTGATATTTGTATTGTTTTGTGTTGTATTTTCCATATAACATTTGTATTCTTTAAAGCTTTTGCTAGAAAGGATTTCTAGTGGGAAGAACAAAGAAGGGATCTCTGGTTCTTGATCTTTTGAAAAGTCTATAGGGTATAGATTTTGAATTTTACCTAGGGTGGGTAAGAGAGATCAATTGTAAGCTTGTAAAGAACAAATATTTGTTATAGTGGAACTCTCACCAAGATTTGGTTAGAAGAAAACTGGATGTAGCCTCCGGGGTTGAGAGGTGAACCAGTATAAATCTTGTGTGTTTTAAGATTTTGTTTGTATTTCAATATGTTCTTGAAGTATAAAATTTGTTCATTATACAAATCTGGTCACAGCACAGGAGTGGTTTGATTGATGAAGTAAATTATTTTTCAAATTGGTTTTGAAAGATAAAGATCCTTTTGAATGTCTTCCGCTGTTAGAAATTTTGAAAGAAAATTTTAAAACTCTGCGGTAAAACCAATTCACCCCCCTCTTGGTTATTTGCATAAGTGTTCATTATATTTTCATGTTCTAAAGAATTCATCCGTGGAAAGTGTAGAAGTAATCATATTTTTAGCTTTAAAATGATATTGGACAACTCTCTTTTCAGCATCTGTCATTTCATCCCATTCTTTGGGAATCATATCATTACCAACAGTTTTTATAGGATGTTGGATATAGGGGGAGCATTATGAAGAGTGAAAGACTTTTGATTCAGAAATATGTTTTGAGCTTTCAACATGCTTGAAGTGCCTTGAAGTTTTGTAAATGATTCAAGTGTAAGAGAAAGGCAATCTGTTGATCCTTGCATTGCATTCATTCATCCATTAACAAGCTTAAATGGTTTTCATTAAAACATCAAAGCTCTTATCTTTTTGGTTAAAGATTTAATCTGATTAAAAGGTTTTTTGAAAAATGATTTCTTACTATTTTAATCGATTACTTAATGGTTTAATCGATTATTTTGTTCTTCATTCAATCTGGAAAAACCTTCATGAACAACTTAATTGATTACCTATCGGATTAATCGATTACTTGGCCTTTGATTGAAGCTGAACTGCTTTGTTAAATGTTTTAATCGATTACTTACTTGGTGTAATCGATTACATAGTTGAAAATATATTTTGAGCCTTCCTGTGATAATCGATTACCATTATCCGTAATCGATTACATAGGTCATTTGGTAAAAGTCTCCTTTCTGACTTAATCGATTACCAAAACTTGTAATCTGTAACACCCCAAAATTTCAATAACCGAAAATAGATGTTCGATGTATTTCTTATGTTATTTGACTATTTGATTAGTTTATAATTAGTTGAAATGTTATGGGAATTATTCATGAGCAATTGCTTGGTGTAGATGTCAAGTTATACGGAGTTTGTTTGAATTGTGTGGTAATTTAGTGGTTCTGAATTTGACCCGAAAACATGTTTTAGTAAAATCATTATTATGAATTGCTTAACCGTTGGATCATCTTTAAATTTTAAAAATGTCTTCCTAACCCATGTACCTAACTTTTTACCGTTGGGATTGTTAAAATAATGTATGTAACGTGAGAAATTAATTTTTCACTAAAGCAGGAAATTCCAGAATTTGGTCTGCTCGCCCAGGCGAGTTTTACAGGCATTTTTGGTTGCCTGGGTGAGTGGAGGCAGTGCAGAATACATTTTAAAGCTTCCAAGTGACAAAAATGGAGGTTCTTCCTCCTCCAAACAGCCCCAAGCTCCCCCACCACCCTCCTCCACCACCCACAGCCACCGGAGACAACCACGGAACTCTGTTGCTTGCCACGAGACCTCGGCACGGTGAAGAACCTTTTAATCGGAGCGGAATCTTCGAGAATCTTCTCAAAGTTCCGGTATAGAACGAAGCTCCCAATCCTCCTTTCTTGGTTTCCTTGAGGTAACCTTGGTTTCTTTTATCTTCTCCTAGCTAGTTTAAGCTTCTATTAGTGTCTCTTTTGTTTTGGATACTGTTGTTGGGAGTTTTACACTTCCTTTGAAAAACCCCTTTGAAAATGAGATGTTGTAAAAGTCTCCTTTTTATGAAACTGATGTCATTTCTTAGATCCTTGTTGAATCCTGGTCACATTGGTGTAATCGGAATTTCAAAATGATGTCTTTTGATGTGGACTCCCAAAATTTCATTTTAGCCTCTTTTTAAATTTGAGTGGGTATTTGACCCCGAATGTTAATGTTAAGTATGTCCTTGAAATCTATACTAAGTTATATTCAATTTGGTATATAGAGTCCTGCATTCAGACAAACACATGTGTTCAAAGGATCACGAAACAACACATCTAGGCTATAACAAGAAGAACCCCTAGATAGGTAAGGGGAGTTTATAATTTATTTATAGTTTTGATACCATAGTTGGGGGCCAGGGAATCCAACTATGAAGACAACTGCCTGTCCCTACTGTGTGCTGGTTTTCAAGAAAAACTAAGTTTTTAACTAATGGGATGCGATGTATTTATGATTGGTGTGTGTTTGTTCCTGTGTGTGCCTGTTTTCTAGAAAAAAATGTTTTTAACCAATGGGATGCGATGAATCGGCTTGTTGATGGATAAACTGTGAATAATATTGTCGTTGTAATGATTGGATTTTTGGGAAAAGCCTTAGTTACAGAGGAAACTCTGCCCAAAATTTTATACTAAATTCTCATATTTAATTCTTTATTAAATTTTTAAATGGGCATAAGAGTGTGTTTTATACTTTGTAGTCCTCCTCTTTAATTTAGAATTTTCCTAAAAATATCAGTCTTGTGATATGATGAATTGTGAATGTATGAAATTTGGATTGTCTTAAGACTTGGGGAATGTGAATCTCAGGCATATGTATTATGTATAGATGTGAAATATGATTGCTTTTTGATAGCGTTGATGAATATTGAAATGAGATAATATTGATATGCATGATGATGATATTGAGATGATATGATGTTGAGGCTGATAATGACATTGATGAGAGATAATGTTGATGTGAACAATGTCATTGTGTGTGGATATACATGGATACCCATGGGGGTATATGACGGGTTACCCTTGCGAGGAAGGATTTGTTCCTAGCCAGTCATACATTGATGGTGCCCATGGTTGTAGGCTATGTATGTACATGTGGGATGCAATGACCGGTTGGTTACCCTTGCGAGGATGGATTTGTTCCTAGCCACAGTTAGTGTATCGGTGAGCCCACATGGTGTGTTACGTATGTACATGGAGGGTGCATGACTGGTTACCCTTGCGAGGAAGGATTTGTTCCTAGCCGGGTCATGCATTGATGATGCCAATGTTTCATACTTCATGTGTATGTGTGGAAATAGAATGAAGGCACTCGTGTACCTGTGGGTTTCAGTGGGCTGAGAACGCAAGTACTAAGGGGTCATCAGGTTTGGAATTCCCTGCGACGCTAGCTGATCACCGGGTGGGGGAATGGCCAGTGCACGACAAGGTGGCCTTGATAGGCGGTGAATCATTTTTCCTATGAGAGGCTATTTCCGGAGATGGTACCACATTGCATGCTAATAGATGAGTCAGGTGCATGCATCATTCTATGCATGATTGTTTGAGTTGTTAAATGCATTGGATGATTGGTTTGTTGAGTGTGTATTGGAATCATGGATTTTTGTTAATGATTGTGATGGGTAAAATTGTTTCCTTCCCAATTGCTGCTATCTGATGTTCGTTGATTTTATATAATAAACTCACCCTTGCATTTGTTGTACCGTGTGGTTGGTACCTATGATGACTGCGAACTTTCGTAGCGACGAGGCGGGTTGTTACATAATCGATTACACAGTTTATTTTGTGAATTAGAGCTTTCTATCTTAATAGATTACAGCTCGGTTTAATTGATTATTTTGCTCGTTGTAAAACCCAGAATCATTCTTGAACGTTTTAATCGATTAAGTGATAATTTAATCGATTACATAAGATTTTAATCGATTATCTGGCGCGTTTAATCGATTACAGTTAGTTACAAAATCTGTTATAAATAAGTTTGAAGCTTGACTTGTTTTCTAACTTGGCCACTTCGTATTTCTAAGTATACACAAGCCATGTAAGCCTTTCAAAGTGATTTTCTGAGTTCTATTACTTCTTGCTTCATTCAAAACATTCATGGGTCTTTGAATGATTCTTAAGCAAGAAACTTTTCGAGGTTAAGGAAAAGCATGATCTGATTTTGTTTGCTATTCAACTTGACTTGGTAACTCATGTGCATTACATTCATTGGATCATCAGGTTGTCTTTCTCCTTAATCTTTGGTTGTAAATTTGTTTTGAATTTATGTTGTATTTGACTATTATAAGTGGGTGATTCTTCTTGCTTGGATCTAGAGAAGGGTTCTCTAGTTAAAGAATAGAGTAGTGTTCTCTGGTTTTTGTTCTTTAGAAGTCTAATAGGGTTTTAGATTTATAATAGTGGAACTCTAATTCAGTGTAAATTAGAAGAAACTGGATGTAGCTTCAGTTGTGAAGTGAATCAGTATAAATTGCTTGTGTTTGTATTTCTATCTCTATTACTCATCTTGTTCATTGATTCTTTGATTCATATTCATTGTTCAACAAGTTCTGTTTTGAGCTATTGATTTCTTGGGGCTGAGTTATTTGATTGAGTAAAAAGACTTCTTGGTTTTGAAAGTGATAAAGATCTTAAACTCTGATTTGAATTAATTTTAAAATACCAAGGTTTTAACCAATTCACCCCCCTCTTGGTTATTGTGAGTATTCCTATTATTTTCATAGGAATCATAGAACCTTTTTCATTAGCATTCCAAGCTCCTGGGTCATTTGATTGAATAAAGATTTTCATTCTATTTTTCCAAAAACTGAAGTGTTCTCCTTCAAACATCGGAGGACGATTAAGGGAGGCACCTTCCTTGAAGGTAATTTGTGTGGTGTTCATTTTCTTTTTAAAGAAAGATAGTGGTCTTCAATAACACTCAAGAACCTGCTTTTGATACCAATTGAAAACAATAAGAATACCCACAATAACCAAGAGGGGGTGAATTGGTTGAAGGTCTTTTAAAAATTTGTTTATCAAATCAGAGTTAAGGATCTTAATCACTTTTAAAACCAAGAATGTTTTTACTCAATCAAATTACTCAGTTTAAGAAACCAGTAGGTCAGAACAGAACTTGTTAGGTAATGATATTGATGTGTTGCAAACACATCTTAGTTTTAGGCTAGTTTTAGGTTATAATTTAGATAAATAGTTAGGAATTAGAATAGAATTAGTTAGATTATTATTATATTTGTTTTTAAACTCAATTCATTACCAATTGTGCATTTCAGGTCTAAAAAGAGGAAGTTCAAAGCAAAAGAAGGAAGAAAACAAGATTCAAGGTCTCGCGCGGATCGCGCCAGGATCCGCGCGAGTCACGCCAGAGGAAAAATTGAAGGCCCCAGTTTCGAAGACTCCACGCTATCAGAGTAGAGGTTCACGCCATTAGCGTGACTAGGCCGCAAGAACTGCGCCAACAGCGTTAGGAACCGCGCGAGTCGCGCCAGAAGCTCAACATCAAGCAATACTTGCGTGGACTTCACGCGATTAGCGTGAAATACCATGCTATCAGCGCCATCATTTCGAAAGCTCCGCGCGATCAGCCTGGGACCTGGTGCCATCAGCGTGGAATTGATTTCTTGCCTGATTTAAAATGATTTGTTTCGAGATTTTGCACAGTTTTAGGCTTTGTTACTGTAATTAAATCATTCTATAAATACAAGGCCTCTAGGACTGATTAAGACACACTGAATAATCCTGGGATTCATCTATAATCATCTATTCCATCTTTCTAAACCTCTGGAACTCAAGAATCAAAGCTAGGATTGCAACAGAATCATGTATTATTCAACAGCTGTTGTGTTCTTGAGGCCTATGTCAGGCTAAACCTTGAAGTGTGGTTGGGCCAAGAACCAATGTGAACTCCTCTGTAACTTGACTAGTATTGAATGAGATTATTATGTTTGCTTTAATTTATTCTGTTGTTCATTGTTTTATTCTTGTGTAGAATTGGCCATTCTATCTAAGTGCTGAGGGTTAGGATTCGCAATAGGGAAGTTGGGGTTCTAATTTCTGACATGAATAAATTAACAGTTGTTCATTGCCTAGGGATAGGGATGCGTGGCTGCAGAACTTTATAGTAAACTCTTTCAATTGCTTAACTCGATATAATTCACTAAGTGATTAGGTTTTCGATTCAGGTTAAAGGGTTAATTCGCTAAGGAATTAGGGATCAACTAATCTAGGAAAGATTTATTCTCTGAGTAAACAGAATTAGTTAAATTTAATGACCAGTTAAGTGAAAGAGGTAGGGATCAAAGGGGATGGTGCCTAAACCACAATCATTCATTCCATTGGTAACAACCCAACTATTTATTGCATTTACTTCTTTTCAATTTAATTTCAAACACTCAACACACAACAAATTCTTCACAAATAATTTCTTTTTATTTCCAATTACATTGACTGCAACTTGCTGTAAAATTCACCCAATCCCTGTGGAGATGATACTCTACTTACCTACTTTTATTACTTGAAATGAGCGGTGTGTAACACCCCGTAGGCCTCCGACGTGTTATCATTAACAATATCAGATTAGCGTATAAAAATATCAATTTAATCAATTCAGCGGAAACATAGGATCGTTTTCTTGATACATTATGTATGGAATCACACAACAGAACCATAAAATCACGCCCCTGCTGATCCAGTTTATCAAAGCCTAATATAATAAGACAGATGAC
>PYAF01000113.1:57465-70623 GCA_007407185.1 Glycine tomentella | reverse complement strand
GATTTTCCAGGGCACTTCCCACGCTACTCACTTGGGACTCCACGCTACTCACTTGGGATGGCAGACAGCATTGGTATATTTATACATATGGCGCGGGTCGCGCCGAACTTCACGTGGGTCGCGCCGCAGGCCAGAAAACCCTAAAACTTGCATTTTTAAAGCTTCTTCCTCAAGAACTCTAATCCATAAACTTAAATACCAATCCCAAAGCTTAATCCAAGCTTAACCTAGGCTTAAACACATGGTTAAAATTCCAGATATTACAGATTGGTTGCCATCACATTCTGCTGTTGATCAATAGCAAGCTATCTCACAAGGGATGTCAACTCTGTTAATTTATTCTCCAACCTTTGGTTATCAGCAACCATGGAAACAGAAACTTCATTTGCAGTAGCCTTGCTTGTTGCAGCACTTCTAGTACCAAATTGTTGATAATTGGCTGCCATGTTCGAAATCAACTGCCTTGCAGCATGAGGAGTCTTGTCCATCAAAGCGCCTCCACTGGCTCCATCTATCATACTTTTGTCCATCAACATCAAGCCTTCATAAAAATACTTGATGTTGAGGACAGGTAGCACACAGCTTGTTGAATGTCTCCCAGTACTCATACAAAGTCTCTCCAGGAAGCTGCCTTATGCCACAAATTTTTTTATGGATGGATGTTGTTCTGGAGGTAGGAAAGAATTTCTCCAGGAATCTTCTCTTCATGTCTGTCCAAGTGTTGATAGGACCGGGTTGAAGGTACAACCAGTCCTTAGCAACACCATCCAGAGAGAAAGGAAATGCGTTCATCTTGAGATAATCCTCATGAATGTCATGTGGTCACATGGTGGAACACACCACATGAAACTTTTTAAGGTGTTTATGTGGATCTTTACCAGCAAGTCCATGAAACTTTGGAAGCAAATGGATCAGACCAGATTTGAGCTCATAACTAACCTCAGTCTCAGGATATTGAATGCACCAAGGTTGATAAACAACATCAGGTGTAGCCAATTCCTTAAGAGTTAAGTTGTTATTAGCCATTGTATCAGCAAAATTTTCAAAATCAAGATGTGCAAAATGAGAACTAGACTCAGAAATAGAAGACTCAGAAAACACTACACTACTATCTAGAACTACACTATCAAAGTCATCTAGACTACTATTATGCATGCTCAATCTATGAAATGTTCTATCTATTTAAGGATCAAATGAATGAAAATCACTTGGTTGGGCCTAGTCATGCACAGTTCAGCTCATCAAAGATAGAATTTACAGGAATAACAGACAACTACACTACCAGGACACTATTCCCAATATCTGCTGAAATGAAATAGAAAATGGAAAACTGCCTCAAACAATTTTTAAAAAAATTTCAAAAACACCATAGTAAATATCTATAAATCATGCTTGATTTTTTTGATGAATTTTAAAAATGATGAAAACACAAAATAAATTCAAAAGTGGTCTAGATCAATGAATTTGGCAATTTGGACCCCCCTGACCGTGTTCATCCTTCATGGTCACCTTGATGTATTAATTTTCTCCACATTCTGGTAACTTTTCAGCTCAATCAGAGACAGTTTACTGTGAATGAACAGAATGCCCTTTGTGTCAAAACTGCTAAAACTCCTACTTAGAGGTTGAATTTGCCAATTTTAAGCCACACCCAACCCCTAAAGGGATTAATTTTGCTTAGAATGAGGGATAAACTTCGGACACCAAGTTTCAGAATCAAACTCTACAGGACCAAATGTAACATCCTCAAAATTTTATTCACAGTTATAATTAATTTGTGGACATGTGATGATACTTGGATGTAAACATATTTAAAGAGAAATGACTATATCACTCTTTCCTTAAATCAGAAATCACAGAAATGCCCTTGAAGTAAAAATGATGATAATGCCCCTGGATATTTTTGAAAATTAAAAAAATGCCCTTAGATATTTTAGTGAGATATTTTTAGGTGGAAATTACATAAATGCCCTTGGATATTTTGGAAATAACAAGAATACCCTTAGATATTTTGGCTAGATATTTTATGGTGGAAATGACAATTATGCCCCTAGGATGAATGATGAAATTACCAAAATGTCCTTAGGCCAGAAATGTCCAAATATCTTTAGAAAATTTGTGGAAACCTAATGAAATTACAGAGTACTCTTAGCTGGCAGAGTATCAAAATATTTTATGACAGAAAACTCTAGAATAGGATTACCATGAATTTAATAAGATAACAACTTCGAGACTTTATTTAAGAGAATTCAAGCATCAGAAAAATATGGAAAAATGATAAATAGAATCTATAGAATTTTCTCTCAATTATAGGGTGTCCAGATTTATTTAATAAAATGGTTTAGTAATTTTGATGGTCAGAAGAGGTATGAACCAGTCATAATTAAGATAAAAGCAGTCTGGTATGTAAGGTTTATGCAATACTCTGTATAAACTGCTTGTGAGTAATTTAAACCATCATTGAGATCAATTTCTAGGAATCTCTAAAATTCTATCATTCAATATTATCTTTAGGTAGAAGAGTTCAAATCAAACTTGACTTTTTTTTTAAGAAAATGCCATGTGTAAAGCCTTATTTGAAACTAGATTTTTCTTCAACATAAAAAATGACAACATGTAGCATGAAAGGAAGAAAAATTTGTCTTCCTCCCCTTTAGATTGATGAATCACGTGAAGCATGGTGTAGAAGGAAGGAGAAAGTTCTTGAATAGCCACTTGGAAAGACAAGCCATAAGATGAATACAAGTGGAAGGACACTTGTACGGTATGGATACAAGTAACATGAAAATGAAGCAAAGATCTCCATTTATCTAGTCTTCACGTGAATCATGTAGAATATGGGAGAATCTTCATGAAAGTGGACAAGTGGAAGGAGAAACTTCAAGAAATGCTAAGTAAGTGGACACTTGGAAAGGGAGGCTTATGATGAAGACAAGTGTAATGACACTTGTAAGCAACATAATGAATCTTGAAGATTTTTCTTAATAAAGTAAAAGAATCATAATGAACTTAGTTATAATCTAAAGGAGCAAGAAGAAATTAAGTTAGGATGAAACTAAATGAAGGTAATTAAGTTAGGATGGAACTAAATGAAGGCAATTAAGTTAGGAAGGGCAAAAATGTCCTTGAATATTAAATTATTTTCTAAACACTATATAAAGGGACTGGGGGGGGGGGCTTAAGTGCAAGCCATTCTCAAGGCACTTCCTATACCTCATTCACGTGAATCCCTCCCCCTCACACCACCTTCATTTCATTTCATCTTTCCCTTTTAAAGCTTGAATCAAGTAAGAAAAGAAAACCCACCATCTTGAAGAAATTTCGTGTAAAGCTAACAACCTTAAGAAGAGTTTGACAAGCTTAGTAGAAGGATATCAAAGTTTCATCTCTTAGAGGATTCTCCCAAGGAAGGAAGCCATTTATCCATTCCATTTTCCAGACTCAAACTCACTTGAGGTAGGCTAAGCTTAAATCTCTTGTTAATCAATGGTTTGGATTAGTTCATATGCTTTATTAGGTAAATTTATGGTTATCATTTAGGCTTGAATTTTATGTCATTTGAAGGTTATTCTTTGATGAGAATATGTTGATTTAAGCCATAAGATAGGTGATGATCTATACGCATAAATATTAGTGATGTATGAAAACCCATTTGATGATCTTTGAAGGTGATTTTGATGATATTTTGGGCCGTCTATTTATATTTTGATGGAAATGTTTTGAATTAATTTTTAGAAGTAGAGGATGAATGGTATGTAGATAAATGATTTAAATACTTGAATGATTCAATTTTGAGGATTAATTAGTGAGGTGGTCGGTGAAAGGAGAATTAAGATGCATATTAGGATTTAACCTTTTATTGTAAAAATTTAAAGGGATTAAAAATTATTTGAAAGACATATTGTGGATTATTAGTTAGATTACTAACATGATTCTTTTGTAGTTGAGGATATTCTCTGGTCATGCCTAAGTTGGTAATGATCTTGCTTGGTTAAAGTATGATGATTTAACCATACTTATGGTATATGTATAATGTTATGATAAAAATAATTTCCATAAAGTGATGTGTATTTTGTTTATGGATTTTATTATGGATGGATATTGATGTGATGTGTTGCGAACACGGCAAGTGCACCACTCGTTTCAAGTAATAAAGTGGGTAAGTAAGTATCGTTTCCACATGGATTGGTGTGAAATCACAGTAATTAGTAGTCTAAGCAATTGGAAAAGAAAAAGAAAATGTTTTAAAGAATTGTTGTTGAGTGGTTGAATGTGTGAATAAGAGCAGAAATTAAAAGAAGTAAATGCAGTAAAATAAATTGGGTTGTTACCAATGGAAATAATAATTGTGGTCAGGACTCAATCCCCTCTGATCCCTACCTCTTTCACTTAACTGGTTTATCAAAATTGATCGCTTCTGATTACTCAGAGAATAAATCTTTTCTAATTTAGCTAATCCCCAATCCCTTAGCGAATTAACCCTTTAACCTGAATCAAAAACCTAATCACTTAGTGAATTCTATCAAGTTAAGCATTTAAAAGACTATATTATAAGGTTCTGCAGTCACGCATCCCTATCCCTAGGCAATGAACAACTGTTACTTTACTCAGGTCAGAAATTAGAACCCCAACATCCCTATTGCGAATCCTAACCCTCAGTACTTAATTAGAATGACCAGTTCCAAATAAGAATAAAACAATGAATAGCAGAGTAAAATAAAGCAATCATAAAGAAATCTCATTCAATACCAGTTAAATTACAGAGGAGTTCACATCGGTTCTTGGCCTAACCACAATACAAAATTTAGCCTGACATAGGCTTCAAGAACACCAAAGCTGTTGAATAAAACATTATTCTGCAGTAACCTAGCTTTGATTCTTGACTTCCAATGGTTTCCAAGCCCTTGAATGGTGTCTAATGGTGTAGAGAGTCCTTTTCTTCAGTCCAGAAGCCTTTCTTTTATAGATTGGTTTAATTAGAGTAACAAAGCCCCTATTTTCGTGCAATTTCGAACCATATCTTTTTAAATAAGGCAACAGCGTCTCCGTCGTGCTGATGGCGCGAGACCCGCTCTGATCGGGCGGCTAGTTCGAAATCATGGCGCTGATAGCATGGGAGTCCGCGCTGATCGTGCGGCTAGCACGAATCAAAATTGTCTCCAGGCCCTGTGGCGCGAGTCGCGCGAGAATTGGCGCGGTCCGCGCAAGGCATTCAAATAGATGGCACGAATAGCGTGGAATTCCACGCTGATAGCGTGAATACTTCGAGTTGAAAGGCTGTCTTGAGCAGTTGGCGTGGGTCGCGCGGGTCTTGCCGCGGTTCACGCGGGACCTTCAGCTTGGTTTTCTTCTTTCTTTGCTTGATCCTCCTCTTTTTGACCCTGAAATCATAACTTTGGTAATAAAATGAGATATAATTAAATATAAATAACAAACTAACTTATTCTAACCTAATTCTTAATGATTTTATTGAAATATAACCTAAAACTAGCCTAAAACTAAGATGTGTTAGCAACACATCATGATGATAGGTTGATTCATGTTTCCAAATCCAGTACGAGATTTTGTGAAACAAGAATCTTATACTACATACAGTACGATATGTAGTACCCAAGTGCAGATACATGGCAAAATTCATGCATGTTTGCATAAGATGATCGTAGCGTCTACATCCAGTACGAGGTGTAGCTACATACAGTACGACATGTAGAGGCCATTTGCACCCTGGGATAGTTCATTTCATGCATTCATATAGTTTGCATTATTTTTATGGATTTGTTTGAATATATTAATGATTTACTAACATACTAACATGTTTGGTGATTTAGCTTTGCCTACTGAGAAATCTTTATTTCTCACTAGATTTGTTTTATTTTTTAGATGGCAACAATGGTCAGTTACCTTGATGCTCTGGATTAGTGGTGGAATATGAAAGAAGATATGTATTAGGCCGGAGTATTGTACCTGTATAATATAGACTTTTGTAACAAGAACTGTGGCTATGTATAATATATTAATCTCAAATCTTTTGTAAGTTTTATGTTTTAAATTTTTTTTACTAGTATATGCTTCTTAAAAAATTTAACCCTAATAAAAGTAATAAAATTCAGTATAAAATTTAGGTCATTACACCAAAAATTCTAGACAGCAAATTGGTGCACCTAGAACAACTACACTACACTAATTCTCTCCCTACTACTACTCTGTTTTTTACTGTTCACTCTATTTTTTCAGCACTACATCCACTACATCATCCACACTGCATAACAAATAATAACAATAATGCAAATATGTAACAAAGTGCAATTGTGCAACAAAATGGCAATGTGCAGTGAATGAATGTATATATATTTTTTTTATCTAATTATGAGTGAATTAAAGCTAGCACACAATGAACCGTGTCCCCAGCAATGACACCAATTTTGATTAGCAATGTCATATCACTTCAACACAATTAAACTATGCTAATTCTGTAGCACAAGATTAACCTAGGTTGACTCAGACACTATCAATATGGTTCCAACTTCAATTCACTAATAAACAATAAGGGATTTTTGTCAAACAGTTTGCATGCAATAAGTAAAAATTGTAGAAAACGTATAAACTAATGCGAATTGATAAGAGATAATGTAAAATAGATTAAAGAGCATCAATCCAATTCACCAAACCAATCAATGGTAATTATCATAGTTCTTAGATAATGATTCTATTATGAAAGTTCATTCAATTTCATTAGAAGCAGTTCAATCGAATTAACTTCTAAATTAATTGAAATCACAACCTAATTAAAATATCATTTAACTAATTTGTGATTAAAATTTGAATAGAAGATTGAAGAAGAAAGTGAACATTCACACAGAATTTGAAATACTAAACCAGAACTCAAATTCCCATTTGCTTGGACTGGATCCTTGGATTGATTGATTGTTTAGCCTCCCATGATCATCATCAATGAAAGCCCCACGAAATTGGTGCACAAAAATGGAAGAACAGAAAACGAAAATGAAGAACAGGGAAGAACAATGAAGAACAATTGAGAGAAAATAAGAGAAAGGGTTTTGATTTTGAAAACTTAAAAAGGAAAATGTAAAATCTGTTTTTGCTCAAAATGTAATGTAATATTTACTAACTAATTGCACTAGCATATAGTGACTAAGTCAAAAGGAAAGAATGGGCCATGAGCAGGCCCATCTAAACTTATTAATTTTGTGAATTACACCAATAAAAATCCAACTCACAGCCCAAAATTCAAGTGCAGTATTTCTGACTTCCAAGCCTAAAATGATCCTCCAAATGACAGAATTGGCCTCGGCTTAAGTTCTGTAGAGCTCTGTAGGTCCTGCACAAGGAAGATAGGTCAAGTGAGCATAAAATCCGAAAATAAGCAACAAATAGCAATTAAGCCCACTTGCTTGTCTAAGACAAAAACTGAATTAGAATGAGAAAATAAAAGTCCAAGAGAAGTCAAATAAGCTAAGAAGAATAGAAAAGTATTTAACTAAAAACGCTAATCAGGGACCGAGGAGATTCAACCAGTGGCTTTCTTGTAAAAGAAGTGACCAATAGATGCCACTTCATAGTTTCCTTTTCAGCATAGCTTCGATCTTCAAGAGCTTGTGCAAGTGCCTCCTTCATCTTTAGTAGCTTAGCCTTGATCAATCTAACACACTCCCTTGAAGGTGGAAGATCATAGACTTTTATAGCAAGAACATAAGGGTCCCTAGCAGATTTAACATCAGAATCAAATTTGTCAATAATATGTTGAACAAGATTAGTGAAGACGAATATAGAGTAGGGTAAGAACACAACAAAAAAAGAAGTTGCAATCAGACATAACATTAAACTCCCTAGTCAAATAGAATACCATGTTGAAGGAAGTCTCTTCAATGAAGCAAGAGTGGTTCAGAGTCTGATAGCCACACCCTATCTGATGATGAACTCCATCTGTAGGTGGCTTCTCATCTAGTTCTAGACATGAGTAGTGAACTTCCAGTCTATAAAACCTCTTCATGGAAAACCAATTCAGACTTGTAAGCTTTATCTTCTTCGTAAGGGTTTCAAGGTCATGCTTAAAAAATCTTCTTGGTCAAGCTTTAGGATATATGGTTGGAGGAACATCATCAAGCAGCAACTCCTTGCCTTTGTAACATTTAGCCTTTTGGAATAGAACAAGCTTATCTATTACTATTTAGAACTGAGTATCTGTAGTGGCAAAGCAAGAAAATTGTGACCCAAGCATGTAAGACAGACAAGTGTTGAGCCTTTCTATTCTTGTCAAAGTGTCTGTCTTGATTTGATCTCTTTTTTATAGGTAGACAACTTCATTCTTAGCTCAGGTCCATAGTCTGGCTGCTCATAGTCTTTGAAACTTTGACTCTCTTCAAGTGCCTCCAGATTGATGTCTTCAGTTTGGAAGTTCTCACCAAACAAAGTGTGATCCCAAGGAAGAACAAAATTAAGGGCACAAAGGTGATTCATCAACTGTTAAAGTTCTAAAAGAGTCGAGAAAGGCATTACGAAAGGTGTAACACACTCCTAATTTACTATATATGTGCATTATCTGATAAATCTGCATTCCTAAAATAAATGACATAAATACCCTTAGATATTTTTGAAAATGACCAAAATATCCTTGAACAATTTCATAAATGACAGTTAGGTCCCTAGGATAAAAGACTAAAATGCCCCTGAACATTTACCCAAATGACCAAAATATCCTTTTAGCTCTGATGAGATCAGATAGCCTCAGTAAGGTTAGGGGAACCTAACAAAAGGGTAGAACACTTCTAGATAAGGATCTATTGGTATTTTTAGTAAAGAAAAACCACGAAATAGAATTTTTAGAAATTTTGAAAGATAATTCAAAAAGAATTGAATCTAGGCTAATCAGAGTTCTATAAAAACACAGAAAAAGGAAAGGTACAGTCTAGGGAATTTTTGTTAATTATTGAAGGAATAGATTCTTTAAGTAAGTAGTCTAAACATTTTACTAATAAAAAACCAATTGGACCAATAGAAAATTAGATAAAATCATAGAAAGAAATTGTGTGACAACTTATTAAATGTTACTAAAACTTTAAGGTAGCTTCTAACTAATTTTGAAAATTTATTCTTAAGGAAGCAAGTTAGATTAAGGTTTTCTAAAATTCAAAAAATGATTTTATTCAATTCAAACACTTAAGTTAAGAAAAATAAAAGTATAAAATCCCTAAACTAAGAGCTAGTCCACGGTTTAAGCTAAAACTAAATCATATTGTACCAAAATCAAGTTAAAAACCGTGCACTTCATGGAACAAGGAAGAAAGATTTAGAAATCTTGAGAAAGGAGACACTTGGACGGCTATAAGGCAAAGAGAAACCTTATTGGACCAAATGGAAAGTAATTTTGGCAAAAATCTTCTAAAAGCCAAGATACTTCACGTGAAAAATTCAAGGCCCCAAGCTTGATCAATTTGCACGGATTCACCAACAAAGCAAAGGAAATATGTGGAAAAATCATGATCAAGGACACTTGTAGGGATAGGAAGCAAGAGCCAATAGAAATAAACCAACAAAAAAGCTAGGCAATTATGAAGTTGTAGGATATTTTCAATTAAAGCAAATGAAACCAAGTATATAAAGGATGGTGGGACCAAAATGGGAGGCTATTGCACAGATACCATTCCAAATTCAGCCACCCATCCTTTTCACTTAAAGCAAAAACCAAAACAAAAGACCACCCATCAAGCAAGCTCACGTGAAAGGCTAGGAACTTTGGAAGAAAGGTTGTTCAATTCCATCAAAAAAAGCCAAAGGTATGGTGAGTATCTTGGTAAACATGAATTAGGTAGTTGATTAGGATAATTTAACCTCTAATCCTCTAGGATTAAGCCAAGTTCTTCCTTATTTAACAAAACTTAAAAGTTAGCATGCCATGTGTTTGATGAAAGTCCCAAATGAACTAGAATAATTTATAAATTATAACTTGAATACCTACTTAGTTTAAAATGAAAGTAGTAAATTAATATAAGTAATTCTGGTTAATTAATAGGACTAATTCTATTTTTTTGGATTTGTAATTAATTATTTGATGTTGTTGAGTTGTTAATTAAATATAGCTGTATGAGATTATGTTGCTGTATTTAATAATTGAGGTTGCTGTATAATTTATTAAGCTGTCGTATAATGATGTAATATTGCTGTATGTTGTTACTTAATTTATTATGTTGCTGTTATGATTGTATGATGTTGCTGTATTTTATTTATTATGTTGCTGTAAACTGTTGTATCTAGGATGGCTGTATGCTGTAAGTAATGTTGCTATTGCTATATTTAATAAATTCTGTATGATCCCATGTTGCTGCATATTGCTGTATGTTTTATTCGGTTGCTGTATTTAATTGAGTTGCTGTATTTTATTTTATTTGTTGATATAGCTGTATGAGTTGATGTAGCTGTATGATATTTTCACATTCACTTGAGGTTGAGCTATGATGAAGATTTGATGCCTATTTTATTAGAAATTAGGTCATGGACATATGATTTATTTCTCTAAAAGAAATTATGGCACACTTGTATCTTTTATATGAAATTAATTATGATGAAGTGATGGTGCCAAAATCAAGAGAATTTGAATGGAATAAATATCAAAGGGTAATTGAAAATGAAAGAAAATCATTACATTCATTTTTGCATTTCCCTCGGAGTGGAGGGAGGTCTCACTGGAGTGGGTGGGACTGTTCCACTGGAGTGGGTGGAACTATATGGTACCTTTTCCCTCGGAGTGGAGGAAGGTCTCACTGGAGTGGGTGAGACTGTTTCACTGGAGTGGGTGAAACTATTTTAATTTCTGGTACCTTTAATTAGGCCTCTGAGATCTCAGTCATGCATCATTTAATACAGAAATCATGCATCATATCCATGTATCTGTATCTGTTTGTAAATGATGATTTATTCTTTAATTATCTGTGATGTTATTTTAATTTCTATCGATTATCTAATCATGTTTATTAAATACTTGCCCGAGTTGTGTCTGTGGTTTGACACCTGTGATGACCCCAATTAATTTGGGCGAGCAGACGAACAGTGATTAGCTGAGACATGGAGAAGCTTGATGAGTATTATGCTGTGTTTTGACTTGATGTATGGGTGATATCGTTTGCTGTGGCTACTTTTGAGAGTTATGTAATTCATATGATAGTGGTTTGTATTTTATTATGGATAACTGTACACGGATTGTTTTACTTAACTATGCTTAAATTAACTGGACTACGTATTATGTTAAATCATTCCAACGTAGCAAATCGTTTAGAATATTCTTTTACGTAACCAAATCACGTAGAAAATTTTATTTTTTCGTCAACTAAAAACGTAATCGATAAAAACGAAATCAACGTAATAGATTAAAATAAGGAAATTAAACGAAGTCGTTATAAAAGGCTCTGCCTCTCTAGCTTTCCAGACTATGGCACCAAAAGAATATACCTTTCTTCTTGTGAACTAGTGTTTAAGGATGAGCCTATTAGGATTGAGAAAAACAATTAGTTTGATGGGAATCTCCTTAAAGACTGGTTCCCTTTGCCCATACCACTCAAGAGCATCAACTGCTTCATCCGGGTGCATTTCCCTAGTGTAACTATAGGGATATTTTAAGGGATCAATATTACGAAAATATTTCTTCCAAAGGTTCAGTAGACTAAGATTCTTAAGTTCTACCTCTTGCATGTCTATCATCCCAAGACTTTGTATCCTTTGAATCCATGATACAGTCTTACGTGGATGTGAGGATCAACAAACATAGTTGGTGGAGGCTAAATTGACGACCTTGAAGGAAGAATTCATTTTGTTGCTCGTTTTGCTATGGCCTCATCAAATGTCTTTTATGTTTGGTGAAGAGGTTTGTAAGTCTGGTGGGCCCCTCAATAAGCTGAAATACCTTCCTTTCCTCCAGACTTGTAGTCATAGCATCTATAGATAAATACTCTAGTACTCCATATGCTTCCTCCATTTTTCTAAGTTTGACTTCATCCATGGCATCAGACTGTGCAACATATATCATTTGTTCATTAGCTTCAGACATTGGCTTTGGATAAACACGTTTTGCACCGGGATCTATTTCAACAATATCTTCTTGGTATCTAAGGTATGCTTCAATAACATATTGAAGCATGGCTTCTACCACAACTTCTATCTCCTCAGGACTCATATCAGCTACAACCACACCATCTCGTATTTCTTGTAACACCCCGAATTTTATGATGATCTGAGCATTTATTGAACATGTTTTATATATATTATTAATTAGTAGAATTTTCTGATCTTAAGAATATACAATTTTAGGAAAATTTTAATTGTTTCCCGGACAGTGTCGGTACACGCTGTATAAGTTAGAAATTTCAAACTGAAGCAGAATAAGGTGAGACAGGACTCATATGATAGAAAATAATTTGTAGAGTTAGAAACTACACAGCTGTGACAGAAAAACCTTAGAATAGAATTGCTATGAATTTTATACAGTAATAACTTTGAAATTTTATTCAGGAGAATTCAGGCAGCAGAAAAATATGGAAAAATGATAAGTAGAATCTGTGGAATTTTCTCTCAATTGTAGGATGTACATACTTATTTAATAAAACGGTTTAGTAATTTTGATGGTCAGAAGTAGAACGGACCAATTAGAATTAAGATAGAGCAGTCTTGTATGTAAAGCCTGTGTAACACTCTGTATAGACTGTTTGTGAGCTATTTGTACTGTAATTTGTAACGCCTCTTGTGACTCTCTCGTGCTTGATTGATTTTAATTAAAAACTCGTGTCCTTTTTGTATTAAAATGATCTTAGTTGTAAATTTTTTAGCGAAAATTCTTTTTGCCTTGCTTGCTAATGATTTGTTCGTAGTCTAAACGATTTTCCTCACCACGGTTCATATAATAAGAATACAGTCCATGATACAGTCCAAGTACAGTATCCAAAATAATATATAGACAACTTATCACAAATTACATGCCACAAAATTACAAGTCACAACATACAGCTTCTCATCAAACTTCTTCAACAATCTTCATCTACATCTCATGCTTTCCTGTTCCTCTGCTCGCCCAAATGAATTGGGGTCATCACAGGTGTCAACCACAGACACAACTCGGGTAAGTTTATGCCAAACATAGTTTGAATAATATAA
>PYAF01000113.1:8326-20962 GCA_007407185.1 Glycine tomentella | reverse complement strand
TTATTTTAAATAAGTTATGTATTTAATATATTGCTCTATTTCTGTCAATTATCTAATTCTGTTTATTAAAATACTTACCCGAGTTGTGTCGGTGGTGGACACCTGTGATGACCCCAATTTAATTGGGCGAGCAGAGGAACAGTGAAAGCTGAGATATGGAGAAGCTTGGATGAATTGTATGATGTGTTTTGACTTGATGAATGGATGATATCTTTTGAAGTTGCTGCTTTTTGGAGCTATGTAATTCGTATGGGACTATGTTATTAGTGGTCTGTATTTTATTTTGGATGACTGTACACGGACTGTTATATTTAACTATACTTCTTATTATAAATAAATCGTGGTAAGGATAATTATTTACGTTATTTATGAATCATAAAATCAGCAAGCAAAGTGAAATAAATTTTCGTGAAAAATTTATACTAATCTAATGCCAAGTGGACACGAGATTTTAATTAAAATCAATCAAGCACGAGTGAGAAAAGAGAGGCGTTATACAAAGATTCATTAGTATCTACAAAAATAATATCATCAACATAGATTTGAACTATAACGAAATCCTTGCCAACTTTTCTTGTGAAAAGAGTTGTATCAACTTTGCCCCTCATAAACCATTCTCTAAAAGAAAAAAGCTTAGCCTATCATACCAAGCATGAGGTTCCTGTTTCAAACCATTCAAAGTCTTTTTAAGTTTAAAAACATGATCTGTAAGGGTATGGTCTTTAAAACTACGAGTTTGTTTAATATACATTTCCTCTTCAATAACACCATTTAAGAAAGCACTTTTAACATCCATTTGAAACAACTTTATGTTCTTATGAGCAACAAAAGTAAGCATGATTCTTATAGCTTCAAGTTTAGCAATTGGAGCAAAGGTTTCAGCGAAACATATACCTTCTTGCTGGTTATAGCCTTGAGCTACTGACCTAAATTTGTTTCTTTCCACTTTACCTTGTTCATCCTATTTGTTTCTAAATACCCATCTTATTCTAATGATGCTTTTGTTTACAGGCTTTGGAACAAGTGTCCATACATCATTTCTAGTGAACTGGTGAAGCTCTTCTTCCATTGCAATGATCTAGTTACCATCTATCAGTGTTTCATCATCGTCTTGGGTTGAGGGTGATAATTGAGAAACTTCAAGTCCATCGTCTGAGGTTATTGATAAGATGATTCTCCAATATGAGGAAGAGTTTCATCAGACTAGTTGACTTCATCTTCTTAAGTGCAATAGACAGACCAATCTGCATATCTGCAAAATCATCCTCAAGATCTGATAGCTTCATATAAGACGTTAGACCATCGTTGAACTTAACATGGATGGATTCTTCTACAACTAAAGTTCTAGAGTTAAACACTTTAAATGCTTTAGATGTATTAGAATACCCTATAAAGATTCCTTTATCAACCTTTGAATCGAATTTTGAAAGTTGATCTATAGTATTTAGGGTGAAGTGCTTACATCCTAAAGGAGTCTTTTTTTTATCAATGATAATTTTCCTCTCCATAGTTCATAAAGAGCTTTTTTGATCAATGGTTTATTAATATTTTGTTTTGAACATAGCAAGTTGAGTTCAGTACTTATGCCCAAAAGTGCTTAGGAAGTGAGTTTTCACAAGGTATGGTCCTAGTCATTTCTTGCAAAGTTCTATTTTTCCTTTCAACTACCCCATTTTGTTGAGGTGTTTTTGGTGAAGACAAGTTGTAGAAAATACCATTCCTTTCACACAATTATTTGAACTCAATATTCTCAAACTTAGTTCCATGGTCACTTCTGATAGAAGAGATGCAAAACCCTTTTTCATTCTGAATCCTTTTATAGAATATCTCAAAGACCTTGAAAGACTCATGTTAATGTGTAAGGAAGAATACCCATGTATATCTTGAATAGTCATCAACTATGACAAAACCATATTTCTTTCCTCCCAGACTCAATGTTCTAGTTGGTCCAAATAGGTCCAAGTTCAACAATTGTAATAGTCTAGAAATGGAAACAACATCCTTGGGTTTAAAAGAAGTTTTGATTTGTTTTCCTTGTTGACATGCTTCATAGAGAAGATGAGTTTTCTAACAAATCCTATGCACTCCTTTTACTAAATCCTTTTTAGAAAATTGTGAAATATGTTTCAGATTGACATGCCTAAGCTTTTTATGTCAAATCCATCTTTTATCTTCTATAGACAGCAGGCACATTAACTATTTACTAAGACCCATCAGATCAATCTCATATAAATTGTGTCATCTAGCATTAAAGAAGGACTTGTCATCTTTTGTCTTGACTAGACAATAGTCTTTGTTGAAGGACACAATATAACAATTGTCGTAGAATTAACTTATGCTCAACAAATTATATTTTAGACCTTCAACATATAAGACGTTGTATATGGAGGCTAGAGAAGGAATACCAGTTTTACCTATACCAGTGGTCTTTCCTTTGCCTATGCCTCCAAAGGCAACAATTCCTCCTTCAATTGGCTATTGGTCTAGGAACATAGACCTGCCCTCTATCATGTGTCATGAGAAGCCCCTATCTATGTACCAACTTAAACCTTGGCCTTTTCCAACCAAGGATATCTGCAATATGAACAACCTGAGATTTTGGTACCCAAATCGTTTTGGGTCCAATAGCATTAGTACCCTTAGACATTTGTTTCTTCTTATGAATCCATCTAAACTTGGAATTCCAGGCTTACCACTAAAGTCACATTTGTCTGAATCAGACTGTGACTTGAAGAATGGTGCCTCTTTTCTAAGACTAAGCTAGACTTATGAGGATATTGATGAAAAATTTTAAGAGCATAGTTAAAGTATTTGAGCTTTCCAAGAACTTTCCAAAGTTTTTTGTAAGACAAGCTACCTCCTCTCTTAGCTTTCCAACTATAAACGATTTGTCTATCTTCCTAGCCTGACTCAGACTCTCTTCCACAGTCTAGATTTTCTTTTCTAGAACTTCATTTGATTTCTTCAGCTCAATGTTTTCACAAGTGGATATTTTATTATTTTTTCTTTTTACTTTTTGCACTGAAAGAGAAATCATAGATAGTTCTGAAGAAGAACTTGATAAAGCATCTCTTCTTTATCATTTGATAAAGCACTAGAAGAGTTATCAAATTCAAAAAACATTTTTACCTTAACTTTTATGTTTGTGTTTGCCATCAGACAAATGTTGGTTTTTTCATTGTATGAGCTATTTCTCTTCTCATTGTCTAAGTTGTCCCAGGTGCCCATTAGACTTTTCTTTTTCTTGTCACGAGATATTTTTTCTTCTTCAGCTGGAGACACTCAACTTTGATATGTCCAAGTTTCCTACATTCAAGGTATATGATCTTGTTGCTTCCTCCTTGTATTTCTTCTTAAATCTTGCGTCCTTTCTTCTAGAGGAATGTTGGAACTTTCCTTTCTTTTTCAAAATATGCTTGAATTTTCTAGATATGAGAGCCACTTCATCATTTGTGGAACCTCCAGAATTGTTGTCTGAATCATAACCAATTTGACCCTTAATCCAAGTATTATATTTGTATATTTATTAAAATCACCTTTTTGCGGAGAAGGGTGGATTCTTAGTATGGACGATTTGGAAGACTCAACCATCTACAATTTAAGAGTTTTAGATTAGCTCTTTTTTTTCTCTTTTGGATTTAGTCTCTCCAGACTTGAGGGCAACATAATCTTTCTTTTGCAAATGATCTTTGTTCTGAAGATGTGCTTCATGGACTCTAAGAATCCTCAACAGTTCATCCCCAAAAAGGTTCTTTAGGTCTCTAGCCTTTTGGATGCTTGTTGTCATTGGTTCCCACACCTTGGGAAAGTTGTCCAGAACTTTCAGGTTTATTTGAGCCTTGGTATAGGTTTGTCCTGAAGCTTATAGATTGTTTAGGATAACTTGTAGTCTCCTAAACATGTCATCCACAAATTCTCCTTCTTTCATGGAGAACCTCTCGTAATGTCTAGTTAGAGTTGCAACCTTTCTAAGTTTGACAACTTTTGTACCTTCATAATTTATGCTAATGAGTCTCAGATCTCTTTGGTTGTTTTAAGCCTACAGATCTTGTTGTACTCATTTTTATATAAAGCACATACTAGTGTGTATCTAGCTCTTGTGTTTAGCTCCATAATGGCCAGATCAGCATCTGTCCATTGTGCTTCTAGTCTGGGAATGGGAATATCACCGTTTGTGATGATAAGCCAAATTTTGTATTAAGTGGACTTGATGTACATCTCCATTCTATACTTCCAATAAGGATAGTCCTCTCTTGTGAAGTCTGTCGACTTTGAGAAGGATGTTCCCTCAACAATGAACTGACTATTATTGTTGTTATTTGCCATGAGAATCTTTTTCTCTAGACATTATCAAGTGTTCAACCCTTAGAGGCTATGCTCTAATAGAAAATTGTAAAGGAAAATATCACAAGAAGGGGAGTGGAATTGTAATTTTAAATTTTTTTAAAGCCTTTTCGTAAAAAGAAGACTATTGTCTAAAATAAAACTTCGTAAAACAGATAAGGGATTTTCGCAAATGCAAGATTAAAAGATAGAGACAAATTTGGCAAAACAGAAAGTTTTCAAATAAAATCAAGTTCAAACCCTAGGTCAGTTTAAAGTACAAGAGAAATAGAAAGCGTATAAGATACAAAGATTTATATTTGTTCATCTCTACCACTAAGACTACATCCAGTTCCTGGCTAACAACCAAGTTCCACTAACTTCACAAAGTTACAAGTATTTGTCACTGCTACTTCTGGCTCGACAAGTGACTATCTACACCAAGGTTGAAATAACCTAGTATTCTTTGTCCTACCAAGCCACTGTTAGCTCTATACAAATCAAAAGGTTTGTTGTTTTATTTGCTCACTAACTAACTCTTAATCGTCCTACAGGAAGATATACAATCTAAACAATTAGTCTTTTCTCTCAAGGAATTTTGAGATCTTTGCAATCTTTACAAGAATATATAGAGAGCTTTTTACAAAAAAGGATCTGAATGTTACTAGTTAGGTTTGTAACCCATGTCTTCAAAGCTTCTGGTTTTTATAGGCCTTTTTCTTCAAGTGCCCGTTGTTTCTAAATGAATATAATTCTTCTCTTGAGCTTACAGGATAAACAATATTATTAAACTAGACAAAGCAACAAGTAATAAAACCAAAAATAGATAACACACCTAAACTATAATTATGGTTGTTGGAGTATTTAATCTTAGCATTAAATGCACATACTTCTTGTAACACCCTGAAATTTTGATAACTAAAAATATATGTTTGATGTATTTCTTGTGTTATTTGATTATTTTAGATTAGTTTAAGTGTTGTGTAAACTATCCTTGTGCAACTGCTTGGTGTGGATGTTAGGTTATGTGAAGTTTGTTTGATCTATGTTTAAAATGTGTGATTTCAAGTTTTACCCAAAACCTATTTTGGTAAAACAATGATTGTAGAGTCATTAACCATTGGATCGCCTTCACATTTGGACTATAAGTTCAAAATACACCTGTGCACGTTTTGAACGTTTGGATTTTCCTAATAATAACATTTGATGTCCCGCTTAGCGCGACCAGGGAACTAAGAGCAATTTTAGACAAAGAGAAAATTGCGTTGAGCGAGACGAGCTCGCTAAGCGAGATCTGTAGTCAATAAATATGTCCATTAGCGCCAAAAAACATGTTTTCACCCCTCTCTCTCTCTAAAACCTCATCTAAAGACCTAACCCTTCTCTTCCACCACCCACGACCACCGGTGACCATCACGATAGAGAACACTTTAATCGAAGAGGAATCTTCAAAACTCAACTTGAGGATTCGATAGAGAACGAAGCCTCCAATCCTCCCTTAGTGGTTTCTTCGAGGTAACTGTATTTTCTATGCCTACTCCTAGCTAGTGTGAACCTCTCTTAGTATTTTTTGTGACATGGGTACCGTTATTTGATGTTTTTGAAAAATAGAATGAACACTTATGCAAATAACCAAGAGGGGGGGTGAATTGGTTTTTCCTGAGAGTTTTAAAATTTAAAAAATTTTGTACACAGCGGAAGACTTTGAAAGAAGGGTCGTATCTTAACCAATTAAAATATCAAACTTTTAAAGTCAACTTTTATCTCAATCAACCCACTCTTGAGCTTCACATAATCTTGTGATGTTAACAAAAATAATACTTCAAGAACAATACGAATATGAATAGAAAATTACAATTACACACAATTTATACTGGTTCACCTCTCAACCCCGGAGGCTACATCCAGTTTTACTTCTAATCATCCTTGATTAGAGTTTCCACTATAACAAAATGAATATCTTTACAAGCAAACACAGATATCTTTTACTCACCCTAGGTAAAATTCAAAATCTAAACCTATAGACTTCTCAAAAGATCTAAGAACCAGAGATCCCTTCTCTGTTCTACCCACTAGATACCTATCTAGTAATGCTTTAAAGATACAAATTGTTATATCAACAACAAACCATCAAAACAAACAATTTCTATACAAAACAACAAAGAAATTGATTAAAGAAAGATATCAGCTGAACATCCTCAGTGAAATGAATGAGTTTAAATGATCAAACCAGACTGAGAATGAATGTCATGATTTCTTTTTGACAAATGACGCTTTAGCTAAAACTAATCATGAAAAGATGACTCAACACATGAGATTCTTCATGATTCTTGAAACCAAATCAATGAATGTTTCTAAAGAGCCTTGGTGCTTTAAAATCTCCTTAGAGTGTGTTTACAAGGCTTACTTCGTAAAACTAAAAGTCTCTTCTCACTTAATGAGTTGTATCTATTTATAAAAAACAGAATTAACTAACTGTAATCGATTATTTTAACAAATGTAATCGATTAAAGTTCCAAAATAATTGATTAAAGTGTTCATGTGAAATCTGAAAAAATTCTTAAGAACAAATAATCGATTAACTCATGTCGTAATCGATTATCACAGAGGATCTGGATCTTGTGAAGCACTGAAGTAATCGATTAATACTCAAATAATCGATTAACACAAGGAATGTGAAAAACGTATCAATGCTTATTTAATCGATTACAATACTCTGGTAATTGATTAAACCAGATAAACTTTCTTCTGAAAATTATGCAGATGGACAAATAATCGATTAATCCGTCATGTAATCGATTATCACATAACGACTTTACCAAGTCAGCTGAATATAATCGATTACAAATATTTGGTAATAGATTAAAGTGTTCATATCTTCAAATGCAGTTATGTAACCAAGCAATTAATCGCTTAAGTGTAACCAGTAATCGATTAAAGCAGTGAAAAGCACTTTTTATGAAAACTTTAAAGCTTTAATGTCATGCCAAATGATTCATGGAATGTGTGTTACCTAATCATGAATTAATGAGCTAATGTATGCATGACTTATTCAGTTTATGTGAAGAATGAGAGATAATATCTTTCTTGAACCAAGCCTTTAAATAAAGTACATATGCCATCAATTTGAGTGGGCATGTAAAATCAAAACTTAAGATAAAGCTTGACTTGATTCTTCATGATCATCCTCAACCTATGCATCATATCTAACAGTTTTTACACTTCCTTTGAAAATGAGATGTGGTAAAAGTTACCTTTTTATAATATTGATGTCATTTTTGTGACCTTTGTTGAACCCCGGTCACATTGGTGTGATCGAAATTTCAAAATGACATATTTTTTATGTGGACTCCCAAAACACCATTTAGCCTCTTTTAAACTAATTTAGTTCTTCATGCATAGCAATCAACCAATGTTCATCTAATAAGGCTTGTTCAATGTTATTAGGTTCAATTTGTGATACAAAAGCCATGGTACAACAAAGATTTCTTAAGGAAGATCTAGTTGATACTCCCTTTGATACATCACCAATAATGTTGTCCAATGAAAGATCTCTTAAGGTTCTCCATTCCTTGTGTTGAGATGTAGTTGTTCCTTGAGTTGTATCTTCTTTAGTTTCATCCTCAACTAGCTTTTCATTATCTACATGCTACTATTTTACTTCTTTGAATTCTGCATCATTATCACTCAAAGCTTCTACTTGAGAAGGGTTAGTTTCATCACATACAATATGGACTGACTCTTCAACACACAAAGTCCTTTTATTAAAGACTCTATAAGCCTTACTTTGCAAGGAATATCCTAGAAAGATAGCCTCATCAGCTTTTGAATCAAACTTACCAAGATTATCTCTGCCATTATTCAATACAAAGCATTTACAACCAAATGTTCTAAGGTAAGATATATTTGGTTTCCTCCCTTTATAGATTTCATAAGGTGTTTTCTTTAAAATAGGCCTTATGAAAATCCTATTGAGAGTATAACACACTGTACTCACAGCATCTGTCCAAAAATGCTTAGGTAACTTTGTTTCATTTAGAAGAGTCATTGCTCCTTCTTCTAGTGATCTGTTTTTCCTCTCCACAACACCATTTTGTTGTGGTGTTCTTGGAGTTGAAAAATTGTGATTAATTCCAAATTCTTCACAAAACTTTTCAAAGTATTCATTTTGGAATTCACCACCATGGTCACTTCTAATTGAAACAATTTTACAACCCTTTTCATTTTGAATAACTTTGGCAAGTTTTTTTTTTAAAGCTGAGAATGCTTGGCTTTTAGATCTTAAGAACAATGTCCATGTGTATCTAGAGTAGTCATCCACTATAACAAATCCATAATAATTTCCTCCTAAAGTCATGGTTCTAGAAGGTCCAAATAAGTCCATGTGAAGCAATTCAAGAGGTCTAGATGTAGAAATCACATTCTTACTTTGAAATGAGTTTTTAATTTGTTTTCCTCTTTGACATGCTTCACAAATTTTGTCCTTCTCAAACTTGAGCTTGGGTAGACCCATTACTAGGTCTTTTCTAGTTAACTTGTTAAGATTTTTTGATGATTTAGCATGTGTGAATCTTTGATAGAGATTTGATTGATTATGCTGTCTTTGATTCTTATGTTTTGGTGGTACAAACACAAGCTTGTTTTGTGTTCTAGCTCCATGTTTATATCCCAATCCATAAGTATCACCAACAAACTTTTGCACACTTAGTAACTCATCTAAGTTACATTTACCTTTGCAATACTTTCTCAGCAAATCAATCAAATAACTATTTTCAGTTTGTAAACTCATTTTCTTTTTCTGCACATAGCTTATATTCATCAAATTCTTTTTGCATATTATTGAGATCATCAACCTTAGAATTGGCTAAGGAACATGTACATCCAACTTCTTTGTAACTTGAGAGAAGCTTTTCATGATCTTCCTTCAACTTACAAAGCTCATCTTGCAATTCAGCAAGTTTGGATACATGCCACCTTAGATCACTCTTAAGTTTGTTGTTTGCTTTAGCTAATTGTTGCGAAAATGGCAAGTATACCGCTCGTTTCAAGTAATAGAGTAGGTAAGTAGAGTATCGTATCCACAGAGATTGATACTGATTCTATGGTAATTCGTAGTCTAAGCAATTGGAATGGAAAATAGATTGTTTTTGAGACAATAGTGTTGTGTTGTGAAATCGAGTGATCAAGTAAATAACAGAATTTAAAAAGAATTAAAAAGAAAGTTGAGTAAGTTGTGAACCAATGGATGAAACAATTGTGATTAGGACGCAATCCCCTTTGATCCTTGCCTCCTTCACTTAACTGGTTATCAAAGTTGATTGCTTCTGATTACTCAGAGAATAAATCTTTCCTAATTTAGTTAACCCCTAATCCCTTAGCGAATTAACCCTTTAACCTGAATGAAAACCCTAATCCCTTAGTGATTTCTATCAAGCTAAGCATTTAAAAGAATATATTATAAAGTTCTGCAACCACGCATCGCTATCCATAGGCAATGAACAATTGTTATCTTACTCATGTCAAAAATTAGAATTCCAACATCCCTATTGTGAATCCTAACCCTCAGAACTTAAATAGAATGGCCAATTCTAAGAAAGAATATAGCAGTGAAAAATAGAGTAAAATAAAGTAATCAGAGTAATCTCATTCAATACCAGTTAAATTACAGAGGAGTTCACATTGGTTCTTGGGCTAACCACAATACGGAATTTAGCCTGACATAGTCATCAAGAACACCAAAGCATACATAGAAGACATTATTCTGCAACAAACCCTAGCTTTGATTCTATGTAGTAGTGATTTCCAATGGTATTCCAGGCTCCTCAATGTTGTAAAAGATCCTTTTCTTCAGCCCAGAGGTCCCTTTTTATAATTACCTTCAGTATGGTTTAATTTGGGTAACAAAGCACCTTCTTCCTCTGTATTTTTGAACCAAATAATTTAAATCAGGAAACAGAATCTTTATGGCGCCACTGGCACAAGGTCTCGCGCTGATTGCATGGGCTTTGCAGCTTAGTGGCATTGTTAGCGCGACCTTTCACGCTGATAGCATGACTTGTTCGAGCTGAATGACTGGTCCCTGCATGTTTCCACGCTACTCGCACTGACTTTCATGCTGATCGCGTGACTGCTTCGAGTTGAAAGGTTGAACTTTGCTTATGGCGTGACTCGCGCTGGGTTTGGCGCTACTCGCGTGGATTATTCGAGCTGAGGCTTGGTAATTTGTACTGTGGCGCTACTCGTGCGGTACTTGGCGCAGATCGCGCGAGGCCTTCTTTTTGGTTTTCTTCTTCTTTGGCTTGAATCTCCTCTTTTTCGCCCTGAAATCATAACTTGGTAATAAATTGAGATACAATTTGAATATAATTAACAAACTAACCTATTCTAATCTATATTCCTGATTATTCAATTAATTTATAACCTAAACTAACCTAAAACTAAGATGTGTTAGCAATACATCACTAATCTTTGAGCTTCTAAATGCATCTCATGAAATGCATCAACAACATTGTCAAATTCAGAATTTACCTCTGATTCTGTACTAGATGATTCACAATCTCCATTGATGGTGGATGTAAGACAAAGATGGGCTTCAATCTCTTTTTTAGATGAGGATTCAGAACTTGTTGATTCATTATCCTCCCAAGCAATATAAGCCTTTTTCTGCTTCCCTTCTCTTCTTGACTTCTTTTCTACTTGTGGCTTCTTAGTTAGTGAGGGACAATCTGATTTTATATGTCCTTGCTTCCCACATTCAAAGCAAGTGATTGAGGAGGTGTTGTTGTTCTTGTAGTCATTCTTTTTTCTTTGGAATGGTTGCTTTTTGCCCTTATTCTTCCTTAGAAATTTGGAAAACTTTCTAACAATGAGGTTGACATTTTCATCATCTTCCTCTTCACTTGAACTATCATCTTCTTCTATCTTTGAAGGTGCAGCCTTTAATGCTATGCTTTTGTGCCTTTTATCTGCATCTTCATTATTGGTTAGTTGAGATAATTCAAGCTCATATTTAGAAGCTTACCAAACATTGCTGCCATTGACATTTGAGATAGATCCTTAGATTCTTTAATGGCTATGACTTTAGGTTGCCAATCCCTTTTTAGACACTTGAGAATTTTGATGTTCAACTCTTCAGCATCAAAGGTTTTTCCAAGTCCAAGCAAGTGATTCACAATGTGGGTGAATCTAGTTTGAAGTTGTGAGATCTTCTCATCATCTCTCATTTTGAACATTTCATATTCATGAATGAGAGTGTGTTTCCTTGATCTCCTCACATCTTCAGTTCCTTTATGTGTGACTTCAAGCAATTCCCACATTTTTTTGGCACTTTTGCACCTAACAGTCCTGAAAAATTCATTGGAAGATAAAGCAGAAGTTATCATATTTTTTGCCTTGAAATCATATTGAACCATTCTCTTTTCAATTTCTGACATTTCATCCCATTCTTTTGGTATTGTTTTGTTATCCACAATCTTGGTTGGAATGTAAGGACCTTTTTCAATACTATTCCAAGCTCCCGGGTCGTTTGATTGGATAAAGATTTGCATCCTACTTTTCCAAAAATTAAAATGTTCCCCTTTAAACAAAGGAGGTCTATTCAATGAGGCTCCCTCTTTGAAAGTTATTTAATTAGTATTCATTGTACTGAATTTTGAAAAGATCTTGAGCAAATTACAAGTACCATCTCTTGATGCCAATTGAAAAATAGAATGAACACTTATGCAAATAACCAAGAGGGGAGGGTGAATTGGTTTTTCCTCAGAGTTTTTAAAATTTAAACAATTTTGTACACAACAGAAGACTTTGAAAGAAGGATCGTATCTTAACCAATTAAAATATCAAACTTTTAAAATCAACTTTTATCTCAATCAACCCAATCTCGAGCTTCACACAATCTTGTGATGTTAACAAAAATAATACTTCAAGAACAATATGAATATGAACAGAAAATTACAATTACACACAAAATTTATACTGGTTCACCTCTTAACCCCGGAGGCTACATCCAGTTTTACTTCTAATCAACCTTGATTAGAGTTTCCACTATAACAAAATGAATATCTTTACAAGCAAACACAGATCTCTTTTACCCACCCTAGGTAAAATTCAAAATATAAACCTATAGACTTCTCAAAAGATCTAAGAACCAGAGATCCCTTCTCTGTTCTACCCACTAGATACCTATCTAGTAATGCTTTAAAGATACAAATTGTTATATCAACAACAAACCATCAAAACAAACAATTTCTATACAAAACAACAAAGAAATTGATTAAAGAAAGATATCACCTGAACATCCTCAGTGAAATGAAT
>PYAF01000112.1:16120-32174 GCA_007407185.1 Glycine tomentella | reverse complement strand
GAATTGGCTTTCTGGGCTGTTTCCCACGCCTCAGGCGTGGGCTCCCACGCCTCAGGCGTGGAACTTCAGAAAACTCATAAATCAGTTTATTTCATCTTTTCTCAAGCCTTTCTCTTAGGGATTCTCAAGTATCACTATAAACCTTTATCCTAGGCTTAATCTAAGCTTAATTATATGCTTAAAAATTCAAGATATTACACCCTCGAGCATGAGGGAAGTTATTTTGTAGAACCAGTGATTGGTTCGGACTTTGTGGATGTATGTAACTTGTGTATATACTAGAAATACTTCTCCTCCTGAATATGTTGTGATTAGAGTTACCTGCCTATATGATATGAGCTGAGTAAATGGAACTGCATTAGCAGGGGCATGTTTTATTTTGAAATATTGCATGTGTTATGCTTTTGTTATGATGTTGAAATTGGGTATGAATATTAGTATACAAATAAACCATACATAATTAATCAAGAAAACTGATCCAATCGCTTCCGCCTTGTTTTAAACTGTGGTTTTATGCGTGATTCTGATATTATTAATGATAATACACCGGGTGCACAAGGGTTGTTACAGGGGGAGAGGCTGTGACGGAGGCGAAGAGCGGTGAGGGAAGAGGCGCAAAGGAGGGACTTGTGGAAAGCCTCATAGGGGTGTTGGACGATGAGGATTTGGATGGTGTTTTGGATTGGAGGAAGTGGAAGCACATGGCAGAGACGGATGCGACTACGATGGTCGTAGATGGAGCAACACTGGCGATGAGGCTCCTCTGGTTAAGGGATTCTTCTTCTATTGTTTATGCCTCCATCCAATGTTATGCAATGCAATACACTACAACTACATAAGCAATTGTTCATAGCGACCCAAGTTGATTCTCGGTTGAGGTGGTGGATTTGAAAGCAGGATATAGGAGAACTAAACAACCTCCCATTCTTCGACGACACGTTCAACCTTGCTTTCTCCTTCTCAATGTTTGATTTATTTATTGTTTACTTTAATTGATTCTAGCGGCTTTTAACAGCTAAAAATTTTTAATTTGAATTTGAAACAAATGTTGACGGTTTTTGAGTCGCCACAAATCTCGTTATCAAATATTTAACAAACATGTCATCACTTAATTGACGAAGAAATCTAAAACAAAATTTTTCAAATATCAGGGAACATATGCGAAGAAAAATTATCAGGGATTAAACGAAAAATTTGATATATATATATATATATATATATATTAAGGATCAAAAACATATTTAATCCTATTAAATAAAATAAAACTAGTCAACAACAGATTATTTGAGACGACTACATAAGGATTTTTTTTCTTATATTCTAAACTATAAAAAGTATAAGGTAAATTCACGTATTCACATTTTTTAATTAAAATAGTATCAATTTTTTATTTTAATGAAACAAATGTTGTGAAGTAAAAAATTCAATACTTAACAAACTATTAAAAATTTAAAAAGTTTTTATTTTTTATATTTTAATTATTAAACCCTTATCTAGATACTTCTTCCATTTATACTTTTTTGGAAATTGAATATTATATAAGTGAAATAAATCATATGCAAGTATAAAATATAAAAACAAAGTATAATTATTTTTAATTTATTTAACAAAATGATCTCAAAATACTCTTTATTTAATTCAATTTTTATTTTAAAGATAATTTTAGGAAATTAAATCCTTCCATCAATAAGTGCATTGAGGGATAATTTAGGAAATAAAGTTTATTATTTACATAAGATTGAGAAAATTAAATAACTTTAACCAACATTCTTAATTAACTTCAATTATTTTTGTTACGAACCCAATATGTGGGTCTAATAAAGTGTCCCATTACAGTGAGGCCCATTAAGGGTTCATTAGCTCAGAATTTCAACAATAACTGGGGAGATCTCAACAACGTGCATAACAGCCATCGAAGGAGATCCCAACAAACAGATATCTGAATCCCAACAATTAGGGATTCTAGCTTATCTAATCAAGATGTGGCAACAATTAACCTAAAGGTAACACCCTTATAAATAAGAGGTACGCTCACAGGTATATTCATTCTCTCTCGACTCTATTGTATGATGTCATTGTGCACACACATCACCACCATTGGCTAAGCGTCATATCAATATCAAAGTGCACAGTGATTTGCTTAGTCCAGGGGTATTTTTTCCATAGATACCTTGGAGGGAGTTGTTGGTCCAAGATTAACCTACTAGCTATCCAGCTAAACTTTCTTGTTTTCAAGAACAGAACAATTGGCGCAGTCTATGGGGAACATTAAATTTCAAATCTCACACCTGTGATGGTAAATACGAGAAGTAATAATCAGACTGCACACCCACGCTCTGATGTGGGTGTAAGGAGACACTTACCTTAAAATCCTATTTTGGAGGAGGTGCAACTGGTAGACTATGATATTGTCCATGTGAGCGAAGAGGTTTCAAACACAGCCTCCACTCCTGCTCCAGCGGCACAGGCAGTCTCACCCAATCAAATAGATGTTCACCGCTTGGACCAAACTCAAATGGTTCAAGATCAACAAATTAATCTGGTTGTGGCAGTACCTCATAATCTAGAGCCTAATGAGCGTCTCATGAGCAACGCTCTCAATTCAATCCTGGCCCAGATGGATGACATGGAAAAGAGGTACGCCTTGCAAAGGCAGGAAGATATTAGAAACTTAGAGCTCCAGATAGAAAAGCGTAATGCCGCATTGAGGCGTGGAGAAGAGCAACGTATACAGCTTATAGAGCAACACCTCGGGAGCATGGAGAACCTGGCTCATACTAAGAACTGAGGATAGCAAAGTCAGGATACAGCCAGGAACGGTGTAAAGCGAAATATCAGTCAAGTCTAAGTTCTTTTAGTAAGTCAGCACAAAGATCAAAGAGGTAACGCAAGTGTGATTTGGCCTGATTTAGGAGGGCCAGTTAATCGGGTGGAGATTGGAAGTTCATCTCGAGCGAATGCTGGAGGTCCAGCTCAATCTCGAGATCCAAACCTGGTCCACATCGATATTGGAAACATAGCTCGTGTGCAAGCAGTAGCTGTTGATTTGAGGACATGGAAATGTTTTGGGCTTTCAACATGTTTGAAGATTTGAAGGAAAAAGCTTGTGATTAAATGTGAAAGGAAGGAAGTTTTCTGATGATCCAAGTCACTGCATTCATACCATTGTTAATTCAAGTGAAGCCAGACATCAATGAACAAAGATCAAAGGCTCAAGTGTTTTGTGCTTTCAACATGCTTAAGGACAAAGTACCAAGAAAAGCTTGAAGATCAATTTGATTAATGTAAAAGGAAGTTTATGATCTGATAATCCAATTGAGCATATCATGCATGAATCATTCATCTAGGATTGTTAGATTAAAAGGATTAAATAAAGGCAATTTATAAGTAAGGTTTTCAACTAGCAAAGTTTTTGGAAATATGAATCCTTACTGCATTAATTGATTACAAGCTAATGACATCGATTATTTTGTTCTTCGTGCCTTTAGAAAACAAATCATGATCATTGTAATCGATTACATATCGGATTAATCGATTACTTAGGCTTTTTATGAGAGATAGAACTCTCTGACTTAATCAATTACAGAAATTGGTAATTGATTACATGTATGCTTAGGAAAACAAAGCCCACTGACTTAATCGATTACACATCGTGATAATCGATTACAAAGTGCATTTAGAAAATCACGCCTGACTGGTTTAATCGATTACTTCACGGAATAATCGATTATATTGTTCATAGCTCAAACCCAGAACTTATTAGGAGCATTTTAATCGATTACAATCTTGGTTTAATCGATTACATATGCGAAATAATCGATTACTGGAGCGGGTTTAATCGATTATTTTCAGTTAGAAAATTGTCATAAATAGAACCCACTATTCTGAGGGTTGTAATTTTTGAGATTTCGAATTCTGGGCAATCACAAATCGTCTTGAGCTTTCATTAGTGAATTTTCAGAGTTACTAAACATTCTTAGGCTTCACAAATTCATATGATTGTTTGATTCAAGAGAGTGAAGCATCATTGTTCATCAAAGCATAAGGAAAGGAATCCATCGAGTTAGTAATCTGTCAATCAATTTGTTGAATCATTCATGTGCATGAATTCTTGGATTATCAAGTGATATCTTTCCTTATTCTTTGAAGGTGTAAAACTGTTATTTGAATTTCTGTAAAGATTAGTCTATTGTAAATGGGTTTCTTGCAAGGTTAGAGATAGTGTTTCTTTAAGGACAGCTGAGTAGTGCTCTAAGTGTGGGTTTTGGTCTCTAAGGGTCTAATAGTATTTTTAGACTTCTAAAATTTATCTAGGGTTGATAAAGAGAGGCTTGTAATTGCTTGTAAGAATATTTTTGCAATAGTGGAACTCTACTCTAGTGTTGAGTGGAAGAACTGGATGTAGCTTCATAGTGTTTAAAGTGAACCAGTATAAACTTTGTGGCTAATCTTTCTTCTCATCCATTCATCTCTTAATTGCTTTGTTTGTGAATCAATCTCATTGCACGGAAAGTTATACTCTATTTTCTATTCTTCATGGAAAAGGAATTTGATTGAATATTGATTCTTGGTTTTGAAACAATTTTTAAAGTGATAAAGATCCTGTGAAAAAATCTGATTTAAAATTTTAATTTACCAAGGTTCAACCAATTCACCCCCCCTCTTGGTTGTGTTAAAGTATTCTACTCATTTTCAATTGGTATCAGAGCTGGTTCTTGTAAGATATTCAAGATCATTTTTTTTCTTTTCAAAAAGAAACATGAATACTTCTCAAATAACCTTTAAGGAGGGTGCTTCTTTAAACAGACCTCCAATGTTTGAAGTGGAACACTTCAATTTTTGGAAAAATAGAATGAAATTCTTTATTCAATCAAATGACCTAGGAGCATGGAATGCAATAGAGAAGGGTCCCTTTATTCTAAAGAAAATTGTAGCAAATGAGTTGATTCCCAAAGAATGGGATGAGATGACTGAGGTTGAACAAAGAACTGCCCAATATGATTTTAAAGCTAAAAATATGATCACCTCTGCACTTTCCTCTGATGAATTTTTCAGGACTGAGAGATGCACAAGTGCAAAAGAAATGTGGGAGATGCTTGAAATCACTCATGAAGGAATAGAGGAAGTTCGAAGGTCAAGGAAGCATGCTTTGATTCATAAGTATGAAATGTTCAAGATGAACTCCAATGAGATCATTTCACAGCTACAGACCAGATTTACACACATTGTAAATCACCTATTGGGTCTTGGAAAAGTCTTTGATACTGAAGAATTAAACATCAAAGTATTAAAGTGTTTAACAAGACCTTGGCAAACAAAAGTTACAGCAAATCAAGGAGTCGAAGGATCTGTCAAAGATGTCTATGGCTACACTATTTGGTAAGCTTCTTGAATATGAATTAGAAATGTCTCAATTAACATCTTGTGAAGATGCAGAAAAGAAAACAAGAAGCATAGCCTTGAAAGCTGCAACCTTGAAAGATGAAAAGGAAGAGGAAACAAGTGAAGAGGATGATGAAGATAATGTAAACTTGGTGGTGAAGAAGTTCAGCAAATTTCTGAGGAAAAACAAGAATAAAAGGTTTAGCAAAGGGGACAAAAACAATATTAACAACAACAACCCCAACAAGAAGATTAACAACAATTTCACATGCTTTGAGTGTGGCAAACCGGGTCACATTAAATCTGAGTGTTCAATCTACTTGAGGAAGCAACAAGGTGAAAGCAAGATGAAAAAGGAGAGAAAAGGAAAGAGGGCATACATAGCTTGGGAGGAAAATGAGTCAACAACTTCCGATTCTTCTATAGAAAATGAAGAAGCCCACATGTGTCTCACCTCCACCATCAATGAAGATGATGATGATTTGCTAAGTGAAGGAGATGAGGTAAATTCTGAACTTGACCAAGCTATTCATGCTTTTCAAGAAATGTACAAGGAAGCCCAAAAACTTGCAAAATCTAATAATAAGCTCAAAGGAAATCTTAGATGGCATATTGAGAAAATAACTGAATTGCAAAATGAGATTTGCAACTTGAAAGAAGAAAATGAAAAACCTGTTTCATGTTACAAATTAAATGGATGTGTGTGTGCTTCTTCCTCTAGCAATGTTGACAAGTATAAGTTGCTTCAAAAGGATTTTGATGAGTATAAACAAAGTCAAGGTGAAAAATATATGTTGCTTTTAGCCAAAAATAGTGATTTGATTGATCTCTTGAGAAAGCTTTATAAGGGAAAATGCAACTTGGCTGAAATGTTGAGTGTGCAAAAGTATGCTGGAGATACTTTTGGTTTGGGGTATAAACGTGGATCAAAATCATTTGGAAAAATAGTTTTTGTACCACCAAAACAGAAGAATCAAAAGTGACAAAAGAACTCAAGGGTCGATCAAAATTCTGCTATTGGGAAAACTTCAAAATATGTCACTTGCAACTATTGTATGAAGAATGGGCACACATCTTTTAAATGCTATGCTAGGAGATTCTATGTGCCTAATGGTGATTGCATTTGGATTCCCAAAGTAAAAAGAAATGTTAACCCTTATGGACCTAACCTTGAGTGGGTACCTTGCATTAAATTCTAATTTGAATTTTGTAGGTGTGTCTAAGAGCTAGGACATCAACTTGGCATCTTGACAGTGGATGCTCTAGACACATGACTGGAGACATGTCCCTTCTCTCAAATCTGACTTTAGAAGAAGGAGGATATGTCACTTATGGTGATAATAACAAAGGAAAGATTATTGGTGAAGGCAATATTGGAGACAACATCAAAGCAAAGATAAAAAATGTGTTGTATGTGGATGGATTAAAACAATTTGTTGAGCATAAGTCAGCTGTGTGACAAAGGTGAAAATGATAAGAATACTTCAACACAACTAAGAGGGGGTGGTGAATTGGTTGAACCTTGTCCAATTAAAATTTAAAATTAGAGTATTACCACAGGATCTTTATCACTTTCAATATTATTTCAAAACCAAGAATCAATATTCAATCAAATTCCTTTTCCAAGAAGAATAGAAAACAGAGTATAATTTTCATCCTTGAAGTCCTCTTGAAGCTTCAGCATTGTGTCCATCTTTTGAATCATTTGTGATTCAAAATACGAGAAGGCTTGAGGTGCAGGCTGTGGTTGTTGTTGTTGTCCCTCATCCTCAGAATCAGCAACCATCTCCCCTTGCTCAGCAGCACCAATTTGGGCAGCCATTACCCATTCTTGGGGTGTCTTCCTCATGCCCATCTTGGTTAGATGCTTCTCCTTAATTTGACTGTTGTAGGAGAGAGTGTTGTCTACAACTTCATTTTCAACATCTATGTTGAAATGATCTATGAGCCTTGAAACAAAAACAGGATAGGGGAAGGGGTAATTAACCAACCTTTTGGATTTCAGCATGATCTCTTCAAAGATCAAAGCCCAATTCATGGGGATATGGTTCTTCAACCCATATACCAACTGAAGATCTTCATTAGTGGCTTGGGCATGGTTGGTTGCCCTTAGGGTGATATGTATGTGATTAGGTAGTGCAACATCCTATCTTCTACAGTCATAGGACCTGTGCCAAGCCTGGTCCTGAGCCTCATGTTTGGGTCATGAAGCATGCTCCTGTAGGTATCCATCTTAGTGTACCCATCAGGATCTTCATCAAATCTGTGAGCTCCCACACAGACAATTCCTCCCACTGTTTCCCAAATTTTAGGGGTGATGTGCATGACTACCCCTTTTACCTTGGACCTCATATCTCCCTGCATAGAACCCTTCAAACAGGTGTAGAAAACTCGAACTAGATCAGGATAAAAGGTACCCTTCATCTCTAGAAACCTCCTAAGGCTTTATGACTCTAGATAGGCTGGAAATTGGAATCCTTGCCTAATAAACCAGTCAAGCTCTATGTATTTGGGTGTGGCCACAGGCTTAGTGGCATTGAACTAAAGGTAGTTTATCTTATCAGTCTCAATAGAGAACCAAAGATCAAGTTTATCAATGGTTTGTTGTTGAGGTTCAGGTTGAGGTTGGGGTTGAGAAGAGGTTGAAGAAGACATGTAATCGATTCTTTTCATATGTAATTGTTGCGATAACGACAAGTGCACCGCTCGTTCAAGTAATAAAGTGGGTAAGTAAGTATCGTCTCCACAGGGATTGATGTGAAATTTACAATAATTCTAGTCTCAGCAATTGGAAAGGAAAAAGAAAATGTTTGGGAAGAATTGGTTGTTGTGTTGTTGAGTGTTAAATAAAAACAGAAATAAATGCAGTAAAATTAAGTGAAGTTGTTACCAATGGAATGAATAATTGTGGTCCGGCACAATTCCCTTTGATCCCTACCTCTTTCACTTACCTGGCTATCAAGTTTGATTACTTCTGTTTACTCAGAGAATAAATCTTTCCTAGTTTAGTTAATCCCTAATCCCTTAGTGAATTAACCCTTTAACCTGAATCGAAAACCTAATCCCTTGGTGAATTCTATCGAGTTAAGCAATTGAAAGAATTTATTATAAGGTTCTGCAGCCACGCATCCCTATCCCTAGGTAATGAACAACTGTTAATTTATTCATGTCAGAAATTAGAATCCCAACATCCCTATTGCGAATCCTAACCCTCAGTACTTAGGGCGAATGGCCAATTCTAAACAAGAATAAAACAATGAACAGCAGAATAAATTAAAGTAAACATAATAATCTCATTCAATACCAATCAAGTTACAGAGGAATTCACATCGGTTCTTGGCCTAACCACAATACAGAAATTAGCCTGCCATAGGCTTCAAGAACACAAAAGCTATCATGGAATCCATAACTCTGCTGCAACCCTAGCCTTGATTCTTGACTTTCAGAGGTTAGAATGATGAAGTATGATGTGCAGTGATTCCCCGGATCCTTTCTTAAGTCCCAGAGGCCTTGTATTTATAGATAAGTTTAATTAGAGTAATAAAGCCTAAAACTGTGCCAATTTTCGAAACAGATAACTTTAAATTAGGCAACAGGATCTTCGTCACGCGGGTCGTGCGGAATCCCGCGCTGATCGCGTGGGAGATTCGAATGACCGGCGCTAGTAGCATGAACCTCCACGCTGATAGCGTGGAGTCCACGAGCTGGAAGGTTGATACTAGGCATTTGGCGCGGATCGCGCGGCGTTGGGCGCTATCCGCGTGGAGCTTTCGAATTGATGACACAGTTAGCGTGGCTCCTGGCGCGGATTGCACGGCTTGTTCGTGCTGAAGCTTGGATTTTCTATAATGGCGCGACTCGCGCGAGATATGGCGCGATCCGCGCGAGACCTTGGATTTGCTTTTCTTCTTTTCTTGTCTTGTTTCTCCTCCTTTTAGCCCTGAAATACAATAATGGTAATGAATTGAGATAAAATTAAACATAATCAATAATTAAACTAATTCTAACCTATTTTCTTAACTATTTAACTACATATAACCTAAAACTAGCCTAAAACTAAGATGTGTTTGCAACACATCAAACAATTCCCAGATTTGAAAGTTGTTGTCCCCAGCAACAGAAAGAATTTCAAGAATAAGCAAGGTTCAATGATCAAACTGAACTACAATCCACAGCCCTAAAATCATGATGCTGAGTATGATCAATTCAAATCAAAGCTTCAATAACACTTTCAATTCTGTCAACTTATGAGAGTAACTTGAGTATTCCTCACAGAATTGTGTTTATTCACTCATGCACTCAAGTGTATCAGGCTTATCAATCTCTCACTCAACATAATCACAGCACTACCATGAGCTTGAAAATATTCTCAACAGCTGCAAGCATAACTTGATCAAAATGTCTTTCAGGCTTGTAACTTAGCTGGGCTAAAGGTAGGAAAATTTTTGGATAGTAGCTAATGAGGCTAGATCCAGTCCCTAAATCCAATATTGTAGTCATCATCTTCCTTGTCACCCTTTTCAAAATTTGGTACTTTATTCAAACAATTTATTCTTAATGGTAAACTAAAACAGAACAATAACTTCCTTTTTGATTTTGATTTTTTTTTAATTAACAAACATAAATTAAGTAAACTAATGCAGCTTTTTCAGATTTCTAGCTGATAGGCTCATTATTTTCCAACTGGACTGTACTTATTTATTCTCTTAGCTTTCACACCAATTGAATTCAGTTGTATTCCTCATGCCTTGATGGACACTTCCCTATTTTCCTGTTGTCATGGACTTAGATTATACCTTTTCTAGCCTCAAGAAGGTTGGTTGATGGATATGGCTCTAATTTGGGTAAATTGGAATGAAAGGCTCAGGCTCAAATGAGGTACAAATGGAAAATAATTGAAGGTGAGTCAGTTTGGCCCTGGTTTCAGAAGAAAAATCTGCCTTAATCATATCAAGTCACACCTGCATCCAGAGAAACAATTCAAGTTCTAGAATACCATGAAAATGGAGTCTCTCGGAAAGAAAATTACCGTTGTTTGGCTCGAAACCTCACAGGTGTTTAAACTCAAGTTAATCTCAGCTGACCTTATTTCAAGCATCATTTCAACTTCAACATGCATATCACATACCAACAATCATAATTCCATTCATGTATCATGCAGTTCATGCTATGTTTCATTTCATCCAGCTTTCATCAACGAAATCCATCCATCACTGTGTCCATTCACTTTTTATTCTGAAAAATCTGATGTGCTGTTTTTATTTATTTTTATTTTTGAAAAATTCTGTTAGACGTCATTTGTTCCTTGAATGTGATTTGCGAATAATGCGTATACTCAACCATTCCCAGATTTAGAAGTTGTTGTCCCCAACAACAACAATTAAGGTCACAGTGCTTTGGAAAAATTTGCAGCATTATTTGAAAAATCGCAACCAAACTGAAACATTGATCTAAATAGCTTTTATGTGCAAAACATGAATTAGAAACAGTACTATATATGCAGAATTATAAATGTGCAGAATGTTCAAATGTCTAAAGTGCAGAATCCAAACTTAAACAGAAAAAACAGAAAACTAAAATAAACAGAGTCCTGTTTACTCCTCTCTCTGCTCTCTCAACAATATCTGCAGCCTCTGTGGCCTGTGGGGGCTCTGGAATGGATGGCTCTGTGTCTGCTGCAACTGAGGGTCCAGGAGGAATATCTGTGGCTGGTGGTGTAACTGGAAGCTGGTACTCAGAGGGTAGAATACCTAGATGTCTGCATACAGCCTCCCACATACGCATCTGGAGTGTCATCTGTGTGCGAATGAACTCCTGAAAAGCTAGAAGACTCGGAGAATCCTCATAAAGCGGTGTATGCTCAGGAGCTGTGGGAGGAACTGATGGTGCGAGCTCTGCTGGCTGGGGCTCATCTGGTGCTGGGATGTCTCTAGGGTTACGAGTTGCGAGCTCCTTTGGTTTGAGCTTTGAAGCTCTAATCACCTGTTCATCAACAACGGTCTCCACAACATCCAAATATGTCTTGTGGCCCATGAGTGGTGAGATCGAAACATCTAAAGGCTCGTCATCGGCGAGTTCCACACCTGCATGGCGACACAGGTGCAGAATCAGGGATGAACGGGCCAGCCAAGACTTGCTGCTAGCATCCTGGATCATATGTAAAATACGGTTAGAAAGAATGTTGGAAATGTGAAGGTTACCTTCACCTCGGAGTATGTAAAGTAGGGAGGCCCTCTCGACGTTCACATCAGTTATGTTGGTTGAAGGGAGGACTGTGTGGTTCACGAACTGGTGCCAAAAGGCCGCATCTCTTATCAAATCCTGCTTCTTCAGCTTCTCTAGAATATAGTCAAGGCCTGGCTTGGGCTTCCAAGCAGTGTAAAGGCCTGTGATAGAGTGCCTGATAGTAGTGGCCAGCTGAGGTAACTCGTCCCTGTACATCTTTGTCAGGGCATCGGGCTGCATCCTATAAAAGAGCTGGCTGAAGTCACAGTCGTCGAAGGGATCATAACGGGTATCCAAGAAGATCTCAATGGTCTTCTCGTCAAATAGGACTTGGACACCCCTCACCCAACTAAGTCTGCTCCTGGCCACTGTGTCTGGGTCAACGTTGGCCAAAAATTCCTTCAATATCGCACTGGAGCTGGGCTCTGGGAAGCTGACGAGCCTCTGCCACTGACGTCTAAGAGTCACTTCTAGGACTGGGTTCCCTTCTGGTAATACCTCCCACATAATTTTCTTCTCAGGTATAATCTTCTTTGGGAGGTACCAGGTGTCAAAGCGTTCTTGGCACTCTGCTGATCTAAATCTGGCCTCGTCATAATCATTAACTCTGGCCCTCTTACTTCCAGCTACAGCAGTGGTCTTCTTCTTGCCCTTAGCCACCTGTTTTCCTTGAAACTCAGAACAAAACCAGATATAGATACATAATTCAATGGTGTTAATTCCCAGATTTGCTCGTTTCAGTGGTTCAGATCAAGTATAACACTAATACAGTATCAATTTCAGGAACAAAGTGTTGCTTGTTCACACATTCAATTACTGAAGCTGTGGGGTTTAGAAAAATCAGAGTTAACAATCAATCATACAAAACTCCGCTTTTAGTTCAGGTACCTGAAATTTTTATTATATGCATATGAAAAGCCACAGGTACCATAAACAAGTAACATCTCAATAATGATCATCAATTTGGATTCACAGATTTAAGACATTGAGCATCCCAACACAACACTTAAAACAGTGCAGTGGCATCAATTTAGAACAACATTCAATCACAACACCAATATCATTTCCAAGCAGTTTAAGTTTCCAGCCACAAATGGATCAATTTACATTGACAATAAAAGGCATAGTTCAATGGGTTCAATGCAGTTTATTTACAAGCAAAGTATGGGTTTGCCATTCCCAGATTTAAGTGCCTTACATACGCCAAACCAGCTATATTTCAATTATTTTATTCACACCACTTCAAAAGTATTATTTGGACCAGTAAACAGTATGCCCATTATGAATAGCTTCATCTGGATTCCCAGAATTAACTCATGGAAAATCCTAAATCATTTGGCCCTAGTTATCACTGACACAGGTCAAGCAAAGTAGGTTCAAACATCAAAGCAGATATAGACACCAAAAATCAATTCGCTGTGTCTTATTCGACCACAAATCAAGTTATTCATTGTCAATCCCTAGTCACTGTGGTTCTTGTCAACTCAAAATTTCAACCTGTGTGTGCAGATTTTTAAGGAAAGTACCATTTGTTTAATTCCAGAAATCAACAATTCCCAGATTTAATCCATGACAATACCCAATGTAACACCCTCAGATTTCAAAATATATATGCATTTTATCATAAATATGGATTCCTAGACAAATGACATAAATACCCTTGAACATTTTTGAAAATGACATAAATATCCTTAGACAATTTCAAAAATGACAGTTAGGTCCCTGAGGTAAATGACCAAAATGCCCTTTAACATTTGTGTAAATGACCAAAATACCCTTTTAGCTCTGATAAGGTCATGCAGTTTCAGTAAGATTATAGAAACCTGACAACAGGATAGTAGGCTCCTAGATAAGGAATTATTGACATTCCTAGTAAAGAAAAACTATGAAATGAAATTTTTAGAAATTTTGAAAGATATTTCAAAAAGAATTGAATGTAGCTTAATCTGAGTTTTATAAAAACACAGAAAAAGGAAAGATACAATCTAAAGAATTTTCTCTTAATTATGGTAGAAATAAATTCTTTAATAAAGTGGTTTAGACATTTTACTAATTAAAAACAAAGATAACCAATAGGAAATTAGATAAAACTATTAGATGTAATATGGTAACATTTTAAAAATCTTACTAAACCTTACTTAGGATAGTTTCTAACTAATTTTAGAATTTTATTCCTAAGAAACCAAGTTGAATTAAGATTTCCTAAATTATAGAAACAATTCTATTCAAATTTAAGACATAGGTTAACTAAAATAAAACATGAAAATCCTTAAACTAAAGCTACTCCACAGTTTAGGCCAAAAATTTAAACATATTTGCCTTAAAACACCAAGCTTGGACCGTGCAATAAGAGAAGAATGGAGAAAACTTTGGAAAAGTGTGGAACAAAGACACTTAGACGGTTAGGGAGCAAGAAACCAAGCCAGTGGACCAAGTAGAAAGTTACTTGGCAATAATAAGACAAAAATCTACCAAAGCCAAGCTACTTCACGGTTTTGAACAAAAAATGAGACAAAGGCACAAGCTGAATTCCTTGCACGGATGAGACATGAAGGATGTAGAAAAATCTTGATTTGCGACACTTGGAAAGCAAGGACCAATAGGAAGAAACCAACTAAAAGTAAGGCAATTATAAGCTTGAGATATTTTTTCACTTAAAGCCAATTAAACTTAGCATATAAAAAAGAGTGGTGGGGACCAAGAGGAGGTTAGCACACGGACAGCACCCCACTTTCATTCTCAATCCTTTTCACTTTGAATTAAAAGCCAAAAACAAAAGCCCACAACAGCCCACACCTTAGTAGTTCACGTGGAAAAGCTAGGATTCTTGGAAAAAGGTAGCTTAATTTCAAACAAGAAAAGCAAAGGTATGGGAAGTACTATGGTACACATGCTTAGATAATTAATTATGTTATCTTATCATCTAATTCTATAAGACTTAAGCTAGGTTGTTATTTATTTCCATAAGCCTTAAAATTTTGTATACCATGTGTTTGTAAAAATGCTTCAAAGAAGTAAAATAATACCTAGGTAATAAGTAACCTTAAATAACTTAAGGAATAATTAACTTGAATGTTGTCTAGTAAGAAAGTGACTAGGAAATCCAATTATCTATATTTTGTAACTATGTTTAATTGTTTTATTAAGACTATATGTTACTTTGTTATTTATTTGATGTTGTTGTATGTTACTCACTTGATGATGAATCTTGATTAGTACTAGGGTTGTATGTTACTTACTTGATGTTGTTGAATGCTACTCACTTGATGTGGCACTTTAATTTGTATTAAGATTATATGTTATATTGTTTAAGATGTTGAAAGTAGTGGAATATGTATACTTAAAGAAAATTATGGTGCACTTATACTTTTTATATACTGAATTGATTATGATGGGTGAATAAAACTTTTGGTGCCAAAGATATGAGAATTTGAATTAAAGTAATGATAAAGAGTAACTGGAAAATAAACCATTACATACATCATTCACATTTATCCCCTCGGAGTGGAGGGAGGTCTCACTAGAGTGGGTGGGACTGTTCCACTAGAGTGGGTGAAACTATTTTATGGTACCCTTTTTATCCCCTCGGAGTGGAGGGAGGTCTCACCGGAGTGGCTGGGACTGTTTCACTGGAGTGGGTGAAACTATTCTGACTTTGTACCTTTTATTAGGACTCTGAGATCTCAGTCATGCATCATGATAATAAAGAAAGCATGCATCATTCATCATGTATCTGTTTAATAATTGTTACTACGATTATTTATCTATTTCTGTTATTATCTAATCATGTTTATCATGTACTTACCCAATTTGTGTCTGTGGTTGACACCTGTGATGATCCCAATTTATTTGGGCGAGCAGAGGAACAGTAAGCTAAGAAAATCATTGAGGAAGGAGCTGAATATTCTATATGCTGTATTTGCAATTTTCTGGTTGTCTGTGTTTGATGCTACGTTGGGCTGTATGTATCTTATTTTGTAACAGACTATTTGGGACTGTATTGTATTTGTACTGTATGTTAAACTATGTTTAAACTTTGTATGTTGACAAATTTGCAAACGCGTCAAAATAAATAACTTATGACGTATAATTAGTTTTGCGTAAACGAATTACGTAGAATTTTTTTTTTTTGTAAATTAAGAAGCGTAATAAATTAAAAACGGACAAGAAACGTAGTCGTTACACCCAACCACAAAAATTTTAATCATTTCAAGCACAGTCACAACATTGATCATGTAAGTACAGCAATCACATTTAAAGCATTTAGGTGCCTGCAGGTTCACCATTTTAGCCCAGCATACACAAGATCAATAACCAATTTCATTCACAAGCTGAGACTAACTGTAGTCATTCCCAAATTTATCCTAAGATTAGCATGGACACATTTCAAACCATTCAAGTCCAAGTATCAAACAGAGATATAAATCAAAGCATGAATTTAATGTGT
>PYAF01000111.1:29551-43588 GCA_007407185.1 Glycine tomentella | reverse complement strand
ATTTGAATGTGTGCTGGAATTTAGGGGGAGTTAAGGTGTAAAAAGGAACTTAATGGAATAGTATAAAGCTTAATTGAAGTCTCATGAATCACATATGCTTTAACACTTGTTACTTGGCAAAAGGCATTTGAAATTTTTCAGGTTTTAAGCTTGAAGTTCATCAATGGAAACCTCAATTAATCTCCAAGTATCTGAGCTTGATCAAATTGAAGATTTGGCATGTTTAAAGCCAAAAAGGGGGAGATTGTTGATTCAAGAGGAGCCATGCATGAATGAACAAGGATCAAGCTTTGGTGGTTTTGTGCTTTCAACATGCCTCATTGGAAAAATGCCAAAAAGCCATGAAGATCAATTTGATTCATGTAAAAGGAAAGTTGTGTAATCTGATAATCCAAAAGCATATCATGCATATTCATTCATCTAGGATTGTTAGATTAAAGGTCTAAGTAAAAGTAATTAACAAGTAAGGCATTTAAAAAGCTAAGTTTTTAGGAAAATGATGTTTTACTGCATTAATCGATTACAGCATTGATAGCATCAATTATTGTAACGACTACGTTTCTTGTTCGTATTTAATTGATTTCGCTTAGTAATTTACAGAATTTTTTTTTCTTTTCTACGTAATTTCGTTTACGTAAAATTAATTATATGTAATAAATTATTTTTCTAGCGCGTTCACAGAAATTGTCAAAAGACAAGGTTCAAACATAATTTAAGATACAGTCCGAATACAACACAGTCCCAAATAGTCTGTTATAACATAAGATACAGACAACTCAACGTAGTATCAAATACAGAAAAACAGAAAATCACAAATACAACATATAAAACATCCAGCTTCTTCCTCAACGCTTTCCTTAGCTTACTGCTCCTCTGCTCGCCCAAAATGAATTGGGGTCATCACAGGTGTCAAACCACAGACACAACTCGGGTAAGTATATGATAAACATGGTTAGATAAATGACAGAAATAACATAAATAACAGAACAACGTAATAATCATAAAACAAATACATAATGAATGATGCATGATTTCTTTGTTAAATGATGCATGACTGAGATCTCAGATTATCACCACAGGGTACCATAAGCAAAATAGTTTCACCCACTCTAGTGAAACCTTCCCTCCACTCTGAGGGTTTAAATGTAAATGATGCATGTAATAGTTTTATTTTATTTTCCAATTATTCTTAATCATTATTTCATTTCTCAATTTCTTATAACTTGGTATCAAAATTTTATTCACCCTTTATGATTAATTCAAGTTCTAAGTGCATCATAGTTTTCTTTAAGGAAGCCTTTTTCACAAGATTCACCATAGACATCCTACAACTTTTCAACAGAACTTCCTTAATAACAAAACATGTTACTTTAATACAAACCATAATAACCATCAAATAATTAATAAAGCAATTAATAAAACAACATACAACAATACCAAAGCAATTATCTAAGCCATATGGATCATATACTCCCCATACCTTAGCTTTTCTTGGTTTAAAGTCTAGTAACCTTTCTTCAAGACTCCAAGCTTTCCACGTGAACTTCTATAGGGTGTGGGCTTTTGTTTTGGCTTTGTATTTTAGGTGAAAAGGATGTGCTGAAAGTGGAGTTGCTGTCCGTGAACTACTATAGTGTGTGGGCTGTTATGGCTTTTGTTTTTGTCTTTTAATTCAAAGTGAAAGGGATGTTGGCTGAGTGGTATTTTGTCCGTGCAAAATCAGCTCCCTCTTTGGTCCCCACTTTGCTTTTTATATGCTATGTTCCTTAGCTTTTTAATGAAAATATCACAAGGCTCATTATTGTTTAGCTTTCTTGTTGGTCCAATAGTTTTGTTCCTAGCTTCCCAACCGTCCAAGTGGCCTTGTTCCACAATTTTCTACAACTTTCTACCTTACTCTATGTAGTGCAGGGCCACTTTGATTTTGATGAAGCAAATATGTTCAATTTGGTTTAAAACCGTGAAGTAGCTATGGTTTTAGGGGTTTTTAATGTTTTGTTTTACTTAACATATTTTCTTATATTAATCAAAAAGTATTTTTTATAATTTATGAAAGCCTTATTTAAATTTGTTTTCTTGGAAGTAAAATTTCTAAAATTGGTTAAAAGCTAGACTAAGTTTTAGTATGTTTTAGTAATCAATTTTGAGATGTTTCTTAGCTTTCTTCTAATGATTTTTCTAAATTTCTATTGGTTTATTTTGTCCTTAATTTACTAAAATGTCTAGACCATTTTATTTAAAAATTCATTTCTTCCATAATTAAGAGAAAATTTCCTAGATTGTATCTTTCCTTTTTCTATGTTTTTATAAAACTTAGATTAGTCTATTTTCTATTCTTTTTGAGTTATCTTTCAAAATTTCTAAAAATTTTATTTCATAATTTTTCTTTACTAAAAATGTCACTAATTTTCTATTTAGGAACATACTAGACTTTTGTCAAGCTTTGGTAACCTTACTGAGGTTTTCTGACCTTATCAGAGCTAAAAGGGTATTTTGGTCATTTGTATAATTGTTCAGGGGCATTTTAGTCATTTATCCTAGGGACCTAACTGTCATTTGTGGAATTGTCTAAGGACATTTTAGTCATTTTCAAAAGTGTCCAAGGGTATTTATGTCATTTATCTAGAAATGCATATTTACAAGAAAATGCACATATATATTGAAATCTGAGGGTGTAACAATTATTTTGTTCTTCGTGCCTTCTGGAAAACAAATCAAGAACAATGTAATCGATTACATATCGAATTAATCGATTACATAGGCTTAAATAGAAAAATCATGCTGACTGCCTTAATCGATTACAGAAATTGGTAATCGATTACATCTATGCCTATGAGAAACATGTTCTGCTGGTTTAATCAATTACATGTCATTTTAATCGATTACATAGTACATTTGAGGATATAGGACTGACTGGCTTAATCGATTACCAAATTTTGTAATCGATTACATAGTGTATTAAGAAAAACATGTCTATCTGTCTTAATCGATTACTCCACGGAATAATCGATTACATTGTTCATAGCTCAAGCCCAAAACATATCAGGAGCATTTTAATCGATTACATTCTTGAATTAATCGATTACACATGCGAAATAATTGATTACAGGAACGTGTTTAATCGATTATTTTCAGTTAGAAAGCTGTTGTAAATAGAACCCATGGCCCTGTTCTTTGTAACTTTGAATATTTCGAATACTGGGCAATCACAAACAATTATAAGCTTTCTTTAGTGAGTTTTCTGAGTTTCAGAACACATTTAGGCTTCACGAATTCGTATGGGTTATTGATTTGAAGATTGAAGCATCATTGGTTTTCAAAGCTTAAGGAAAGGAATGCATTGAGTCTGTAATCTTTCTTTCAACCTGATTGAATCTTTCACATGCATATGTTCTTTGGATTATCAAGTGAAATCTTTCCTTATTCTTTGAAGGTGTAATTCTTTTAATTGAATTCTGTAAAAATTAGTCTATTGTAAATGGGTTTTCTTACTTGATTAGAAATAATGTTTCTCTAAGGGAAGCTGAGTAGTGTTCTCAGTTTGGGTTTGGTCTCTAAGAGTCTAATAGTGTTTTAGACTTCTGAACTTTATCTAGGGTTGATAAAGAGAGGCTTGTAATATCTTGTAAGAATATTTTTTGCAATAGTGGAACTCTACTCTAGTGTTGATTGGAAGAACTGGATGTAGCTTCATAGTGTTTGAAGTGAACCAGTATAAAAATTTGTGGCTAATCTTTCTTCTTATCTCTTCATCTCTCAATTACTTTAGTGGTGATTCAAATTGTTTGCACAGAAAGTTTTGATTTGCTTATTGATTTCTTGACAGAGGAATTTGATTGAATAGATGATTCTTGGTTTCAAAACATTTTAAGTGATAAAGATCCTGTGGAAAAACTCTGATTTGAAAATTTTAATTTACCAAGGTTCAACCAGTTCACCCCCCTCTTGGTTGTATTGAAGTGTTCCATTCATTTTTCACAGGGTGCACATGGCCTCTACATATCGTATTGTATGTAGCTACATCTCGTACAAGATGCAAAAATGTTGTGGCCATCTTATGTAACACCCCAAAAATTCGATAATTATAGCCAAAGCATTATATAAATTATTCTTGCATAAATATTGATGCACATATTAGGATTTGATGCTCTATATTTGAAAGATTAGGGTGAAATATCAATTAGAGATATTACGGAAATATTTGAAGAGAAATGATCATATTACCCTTTTCGTAAATTAGAAATGACAGAAATGTCCTTGAGGTCAAAATGACGGAAATACCGTTGGATATTTTGAAAATTACAAAACTGCCCTTAGATATTTTAGAAAGATATTTTAGAATAGAAACTTACATAAACGCCCTTGAATATTTTGGAAAGGACAAGAACACCCTTAGATATTTTGAATAGATATTTTATGATGGAAATACAGAATACTCTTAGATAACAGATTATTAAAATAGTTTGCGACAGGAAACTATAAGTGGAATTAGTTTTTTTAAGCATCCAATGATATAAAAGGAAGAAAACTTAGGAGTGAAGAGTATGTGAAGAACCATTCATAAAAGCCACGTGCAAAGGTGAAGCCATGTAATGAATACAAGTGTTAGGACACTTGTAAGGCACATGATGAAGATTTTTCCTCTAACATTTATGTGAAGCTTGTAGAATAATAGTGAAGCTTCATGATTTTTCCAACTCAAAGGGACACTTGGAAGGAGATTAAGAGAAGGCTTCATGAATTGAACAAGTGTCAAAACACTTGTATGGTGTAGATTTAGTTTAAGTAGATTTTTCTTAAAAAGCAAAAATCTTATCTTGTCTTCTTTTGAAGAACACGTGGATAGTTCTAAGCATTATTTCAAAAATTCCAACGGTCAAAAGTTATATATGTGATATATGAGTGTGCCTTTAAAATTTTAAGAAAATCCAACGGTTAACGAATCCAGAACCACTATTTTACTAAAACGGGTTTTGAGGAAAATTCAAGAATGAAGAAAAGCACAAAATATCTCTAACACCTAGCTATACCACGTAAAGAAGAAGGAAATTGGTAAAGATTGCTCTCCAAGCTGAGAAAATCCACGTGCACAATCAAGAGGATTAGGGAAGGCTTGAGAAAATTCAAGAAAGTGGACACTTGGTTGGTGGAAAAGCTAGAAACCTTGCCATTGGTCCATTTGGAAAGCAAGGTCATAATGACCTAAGGGAAATTTTCATGGCAAAGCAATTCATCCACACTATAAATAGGGATAAATGGACCGAAAATTTCAAGCTTGTTTAAGGGAGTGAACGTGCAAATCTCCCTTTCTTTCATCCTTTCCTTTCATGCTACATCCTTGCACCTTTCACTTTCAAGAAAAATAAAAGCAAAACCTAAGCCTTGCTACCTTGATACTTCATGTGGAGATTAGGAGCATTTAGAAGAAGGATAGTCAAGCTTTTAAGAAGGAAGAACAAGGTATGTATGGGGAGGTTTATGTTAAATATAGTTTAAGTGTTGCTTATTATATTTCTTCTATTTTTATAAAGCTTGCCCACCATGTGTTTGATAAATTGTTTCAAAGAAATGAAATATGTTTAAGAGTTGCTTGTTGGAATAAGTGTTTGAATCTTTGTGAAGTATGACTTATATACAAGAAGTTGTTGGATTTGGATTATATTTACATGGTTGAGTGTTTTAGTAAAAGTTATGTATTATTTTATGTGTTGTTGAGTGTTTCTATGAAAGCACACCATGTGTTCGATAAAATGCTTCCAAGAGGTAAAGCTTGATAAATGAATGATTATTTAAAGAAGTGACTTGAACTTAGATTAATGAGTGATTGCTTGAATGAATAACTTGAATCTAGCTTAATGGGTGAATGTTTAAGTAACTTGAATCTTTATGTATTATGACTATCTTTAAGAAAATGGTGGGTTTGAATTGTAGTTACATAATAGAATGTTGTACTAAAGTTTGTGTGTTTATATATTGTTAAAAGTGTACTATAAATCCTTGAGCATGTTTATTAAATTTTATACTAGAATTATGTTGAAAGCATGCCTATTATATTGAACTTTATAAAGATTAATGTTGAAAGTTTAAAGTTTAAGCATATGAGAATATGAGATATAAATTGATATTGAAAAGTAAAGATGAAATAAAAAATAAAATCCATTATACATGTCTCATATGCATATGCCTGGCGGGGGTTAAGCCGTGTTAACTCAAGAGGAGGTGGGTCAGATAGCTTGACTGAGTCCATGCGTTCAGACATAAGGAGTCTGAGCTAGGGGGTAGTTGTGGTAGTGAGGACCACACCACCATGATGATCACATGGATGGAGGTGACCTTCCTATTGCAACATTGACCTACCTTGACTGAATGGATAAGTTCTGTGCCACAGAGGGAGTGGGGCTATCTTGACTATGGTACCATTTGATAAGGTGTTGAGAGAATCATGCATCATATAAATAAGATGAGCATGCATCGCATGATGAATATGTTGTATGATTATCTGTATGTTGTATATATTGTATGACTTGAATTATGTTTATCATAAACTTACCCTATCTTTTGTGTCTGTGGTTGACACCTGTGATGACCTCAATTTATTTGGGCAAGCAGAGGAACAGTAAAAACATAGTGAGCAGATGGACTACATGGAAGATATTGACAAATATTTTATTTGGTGATATGTATTATGTAATAAACTTAGGAAACGGTCTGTATTTTATTATTTTGGACTGTACTTGGGACTGTATTATAGATTGTATTTTATTTTGGACTTCGAAAGAATATTTGGTGACAAAGAACTCATTTACAATATGGATGATTAGTATCTTTTGTACGAATTATTTTAAGTAAGAAGAAAATAATTTTTCATGAAATTTCTAACTAAGGGAATTCTAAAGCAAATGGAAAAGAATTTTCACTAAAAAGCAATAAAATACAATACGGTAAAACGAGGTGTTACATCTTACACTAATCATGTATGTCATTTCCATGTTTTTGCACATGGTCTCTCAATCTCGTACTGGATGTAGTATTAAATCCTGTTTCGTAAATCTCGTATTGGACTCGGTAACATGAATCAATATATATCATCTCATCAAATCCATCATTTTCATCAATAATACCAACCATGAGCAAATACATACAATCTCATGGATTTTTTTTCCATCACAAACATCATATGTATCAAATGTATGGTTAGACTACCATACCTTATGTAATTAAAATCAAGCCAAGTTGTGCATGGCAACCGAATAGCCTCAAGCTACAAACATGTTAGTAATCTATCTAGGAAACCTTAACATACCATCCAAATAATTTTCTAATTCTTTTACACTATCACCATAAAAGATTTGAACTTAACCTAGACCTTTTCTTCTTCTCAACTTATCACTCTACTATTTAATTATCAAACTGAACCACTTGAGTAATTAGACCTTTTATCCCTATACCATTCAGCCTCTACTTCATATAATAAATTTAAAACAATTCCAATCATAAACAAATAAGCAAGTAGTCCAAAATTTCATCAAAATCAAGTCTAAAAGATCATCAAAAATCAAATCCAATCCTTACTAAAATTTCAGCATTTAAATCATCAACCTATCCTATTGTTAAATCAACATTATCACATCATAAAATATCCTTCAATGATATTCAAATTCAGGCTGAATAGTTATCCACAAATCTGCAACATTAAACATATAGGTTAGTCCAAATAAACTTTTGATTAAAGATTGAAGCCTAGCCTACCTCAAGTGAATTTGAATTTTCAAATGACTAGGTGGCTGCTCTTCTTGGAAATCTTTAACGAAGAGAATCTTTAAAAGAAGAGAAATTGATGTATAGGATAATAAAAGTGAAGCTACGGTTGTGAACAACATAAGAAGGTGAGAAGTGAAAAAGCAAGGTGCAAGTAAAGCAAATGGCTATAGGATGAGTTTTGAAGCTTGGAGTTTAAATGCAGAAAATTTTTAACATCATTATCTATTTATACTATTTTAAGTAGTTAAGTTTTAAGTGACTTAGTTGGATTATAACTGAATTAGTATTTAGTCTAGTTAGAACTTAACTAACTAATCATTACACTTTTGTCATTATCTACTAGATTTTCTTAGTCAAAGATTCCTTAATCCTTGACTTGAGCACCTGGACTTAGGATACGTGGAACATGGCTGGGCAGCTGAGATTATTTGATTGGTTCTCATACTTACACATACACACAAGGCCATATTTTATGTTTTTCCCTTTAGCCTTCAAAATTTACAGCAGCCTACACCTTCATGGTTTGCTTCTTAGTTTACTGTTTTGGAGCAAGATTCCACTTATTTAATGCCCCATGTGCACGTGTAAAGGGACCTTTCATGAGGCAACCTCTAATTGGTCCAATCTTGGCTGAATTGTTTATTCCTTATGCCAAAATTTTGGGAGCTACACGTTGCCAAGTCCAGATTCTTCTTCCTAATAGCTAGAAAATTTTTACCATATGTGGTTCGTTCTCTCTATATTTTGTACTAATCTACCAGCCCATAAATTATCATCTTTTAGTAAGTTAAACTTGACTTCCTAAGCTTTCTAACAAGGTATCACATGCCTCATTTTCAATTCTAAAACTCTAGTTATAGAATTTTTAGTAACAACACTCCAAGGCTGCCAGCAGGTTCAAAATTTCATACTGACATCTCTTAGTGTTTTCGTAACTGCAAGCAGTACACAATCTAGATTTAGCTTAATTTTTTATGTGTTATAGTTAACGTCTATATATTTAATTCCATATATTATATACCTAATTTGAGTAAGAAATGAGAGAGATATAAATTTTTTAAAACTGGAGGCAGTGGCTGTTTTGTGTAGGCACAATTTTGGAGAGCTTGTGTTTAATTAAATTATGGGCATGATTTCACTGCTCAGTTTGGTCCCATATTTTTTTAGGACAACATAGAGAACATCCTAAGCTTTAAAATGAGTGGCCAAACTCCTCGTTTGGTTAAGTACAAAGGGAGATATAAAATTCTATCATATCCTTCTTATATCACACTATCATCACATATTCACAATTTATTCCAAAATAAATATAAGTTCTAGATAAAATTTTGAGGATGTTACATTTCACCCCTTCTAAAAAGAAAATTTTTCCCTCAAAATTTGTAAATACCTGTAAACAATTCAGGGTACTTCTTTCTCATTTCTGACTCTAACTCCCAAATATGTTCTTCTAAACGTCATTGTCCCCATGCCACTTTTACCAATGATACAGACTTATTTCTTCATTGCCTTACTTCTCTATCCAAAATTGTTGTCGGGGATAAGCTCTTAGTTAACATTTTCTTTTAACTGTATTATTCGAATTCTAAAACATGACTCGGGTCATAAATATATTTACAGAGTTGAGAGACATGAAAAACGTTAAGAAGGTTGGAGAGATTTGGTGGTAAAGCTATTTGATAAGCTACTGTACCTATTCTTTTCAGAATTTGGAAAGGACCAATAAAACGAGGACTCAACGTTTTGACGTTCATTGCTCGTCCTATTCCTGTAATTGGAGTAACTTTAAGAAAAACATGTTCTCCTTCTAGAAATTCTTGAGGTTTTCTTCTTTTATCAGCATAATGTTTTTGTTTATTTTGAGCTATTACCAATTTCTCCATAATCTTCTTGATTTGCTCCGTGGTTTGAGTTATCAGGTCTGTACCCAAGAGACTTGCTTCCCCAGATTCATACCAACATAAAGGAGACTGACATTTCCTACCATGCAGAGCTTCAAATGGAGTCATTCCTATGCTTGTATGATAACTATTATTGTAAGCAAACTCTATTAATGGCAAATATTTTTCCCAAGAACCCTGCTTCTCTATCACACAAGCTCTCAACATGTCTTCTAGGGTTTGTATGGTTCTTTCTGTTTGTCCATCTGTTTGGGGATGATAAGCAGTACTTAAACATAATTTTGTTCCAAAAGCTTTTTGTAATGCTCCCTAAAACCTAAAAGTAAAACGGGGATCTCTATCAGAAATCAAAGTGTAGGGTACACCATGCAATCTAACTATTTTTTGTATATACAACTAAGTTAATCTCTCTGATGGATAAGAAATCTTAATAAGTATAAAATGAGCTTACTTAGTGAGTCTATCTACAATGACCCAAATTGAGTCGTGACTAGAAAATGTCCTAGGTAAGCTTACCACAAAATCCATAGATATACTTTCCCATTTCCACTGAGGAATTTCTAAGGGTTGTAAAGTGCTAGAAGGTTTCTGATGTTTTATTTTTACCTTTTGACATACTAAGCACTTTCCTACAAACTATGCAATATCCTTTTTCATTCCAGACCACCAAAACATTCTCTTCAAATCTTGATTCATCTTAGTAACTCCAAGATGCATTGTGAAATTACTTTTCTAAGCTTCACACAAAATTTTCTCTCTTAATCCATCAATCTTGGGTACACATATGCTCTTTTGATAAGTCCATAACCCATCATTATTCACATCAAAATCTTGCAATTTTCCTTCTTGGAGTTAAGTTAAAATTTGTTGAAAAGCTGAATCTCTCTGCTATCCTAGCCTAATGTGATCTTTGAAATCACTAATGATTTGTATTTGACTCAAAATGATACTTTTAGAATTCACAGAAAATCCCAAAGTAAGATTTTTTAAATTTTCTATTAATTCCATTTCCTTAATCATCATTCTAGATACATGCAAAGATTTCCTACTTAATACATCAGCTACTACATTAGCCTTTCCTGGATGATATTTTAACTCAAAGTCATAATCCTTAAGAAATTCAACCTATCTTCTCTATCTCATGTTTAACTCTTTTTGGTCAAAAAGGTAATTGACACTCTTATGATCTGAAAAGACTTCAAATCTTACTCCATACAAATAATGTCTCTAGATCTTTAAAGCAAAACTACAACTTTTAATTCTAGATCATGGGTTGGGTAATTAACTTCATGGGGTCTCAACTATCGAGATGCATATGCTACTACATTCCCATTTTGCATCAACACACAACCTAGACCTTTCTTTGAAGCATCATAATACACCTCAAATACACCATGAGGATCTGGCAATACTAACACTGGAGTACTAGTCAATTTTTTCCTTAATTCTAAAAAACTCTTCTCACATTCTGGTGACCATACAAAAGGCACATTTTTTCTAGTCAAGCTAGTCAGAGGTAAAGCTATTTGTGAAAACCCTTTAATAAACCTCCTATAATAACCAACTAATCTTAGAAAACTCCTTATCTCAGTTACTGTGGTTGGTTTCTCCCATTTCATGACTATCTCAATTTTACTAGGATGTACTGAAATTCTTTCTTTAGAAACAACATGACCTAAAAATTTTACTTCCTTGGCCTAAAAATTCACACTTAGATAGTTTAGCATACAACTTCTTTTCTCTAAATGTCTGTAATACTATTCTAAGATGTTCTTCATGCTCTTTTTCTGACTTTGAATAAACAAGTATATCATCTATAAAGACTACTACAAACTTATCTAGATAAGATCTAAATATTCAATTAATGTAATCCACAAAAATTGTTGGAGCATTAGTTAATCCAAAAAGACATCACTAAGTACTCATAATGCCCATATCTAGTCCTAAATGCAATTTTAGGAATGTCTTCATTCTTAACTCTAATATGATGGTATCCTGACCTAAGATCAATTTTAGAAAATATTGTGGCTCCTCTCAGCTAGTCCATCAAATCATCTATCCTAGGCAATGAATACTTATTTTTAATGGTTATCTTATTAATCTGTCTGTAATCTACACAAAGTCTCATTCCCTCATCTTTCTTTTTCACTAACAAAACTGGAGCTCCCTAGGATGAAACACTAGGTCTAATAAATTTCTTATCTAACAGCTCCTTTAGTTGTTTTTTCAATTCTTCCAATTCTAGAGGGGACATCCTATAAGGTGCTATGGATATTGGTCCAGATCCAGGAATTAGGTCAATAGAAAATTCCATTTCCCTCTCTGGAGGTATCCCTGGTATCTCATCTGGAAGTACTTTTGGATATTCTCTTACCACGATTATATTAGAGAACTCATCAGTTGACTCAGTTACATTAGCTGATAAAAGCAAATACCTTTGAATTTCATTTATACTTATAATAACCTAGGCTTTTTATAGAAAGGTATAAAAAGAAAAAGAAATTTAAATTTATAAAATTCTGTCGCAAAAGCCTTAGTGACGGAATTAGCGACGGATTTAGCGACGGAAATGGACCTGGCGCGGTTAGCGCCACAGATGCTGGAAGTTGGCGCGATTAGCGCCAGAATTGGCGCGAATGGCGCCATATATGGCGCGATTAGCGCGAGAATGTCGGTCAGGACCAGTATAAAAGGCTATTCACGTGTTTTTGAAGGCCAAAACACTATTCTTCTTCTTCTTCTGGTCTAGGCTGCCATGGCTGAGCTATAGGAGCTCCATATCTTCGATATACCTCACCTAAACACCTCCTAAACACCAATAAACATGAGTAGAACCTTGTGTGAGCTAATTCCAGCATGAGATTTGAGAGAAAACCCCATCCCCTGAGAACTCCAGGAAGTTGAGTTTTGAGAGAGGAAGAAGGCGATGCTTGACCACCAGTGTTGGGAGAAAGGGAGTCTCCAGCTTCTTCAACAGTTCGGAGGTAAGAACTCAAGCTTTCACCGGTTAATTTGTGAATTGGGTAATGGGGTGAATAGTAACCAAATTGTGATAGGGCTGGAATTAGGCTTAGGTTCTTTGGAAAAGTATGATCAGGAGGTTGTTCTGAGGAATATGAGATATTGGAACTGGATTTCTGATGAAGTTGGGTTGTGACCCTGAGAGTGGTATGAGTAGGAAGAAGATTGAGTGGATAAGGGGTTCTGAGTGAGAAATGAACCCAAGTGCCTTTATAAGAATTGTTCATGAGGCCAAGTAAACGGTGAATATGCATTGATATGTTTGTTTGGCCGTGACTGATAACTATTGAATTATGAAACAATAGATTATTGGATTGTCTGATATCGAGTCTTAGGAAGACTCTTAGGCCATGATCAGGCTGAAAATGATCCTGTTAAGGATCTGTGAGCTATTGTAAAGAGATTAGCCTGATAACCTAAGCTAGATGACTGAGAGGCTATGGAAAGGAATCCTGTTTCCTTTCATTACAATGGTTAAAGACCGTTGTTAGATACCTGGTATGGTTATATTGATATAACTGTACTATATGATTTGTAGAGGGCGAGACACCAAGGTGTCAGCAGCGTGGTCCGCCATTTGAGGATTGATGATGAAGCACGGTCTTACCAGGTAAGTTCAGTGTTTCTTGGGATTATTCCTCTGCTTGGGGGTCACTATTTACTTAATTATATGTATTGTGGTGAATATGAACACTAGGTTAGTGTTCTAATTTCTGATTTTGATATCATTATATGATGGTTGATGATGATCCTAGCACTGCGATGGTGTTAGGCCTGATATTGTTGGTCTTATAAGTGTATCAGATATATATGTGTGATAACTAGTGTAGTTAAACACTAGGATAGAGGATTAAGCTGTATTGGGTATAAGAAATATAATATACCCTGATGTTCTAGTGATGAGATGAACACTGTGTTAGTGTTCGGTGCCTGATGATAAGCTAACACTGCGAGAGTGTTATACTTTATATTGATGATAGTTCTGTATGACATGTCAGGCACCTTGATGTTGTATGATGATGATTTTGCTAGCGAAACACTGTGATGGTGTTATGATATGTATTGAGGGAATGCCATCATAGCACATTGATATTGATGTTAGATTGACACTATGAAAGTGTCGTGCTTTGTGTTGATTATGAGCTTTGCCATGCCGTGATTCGAGTATATGATAGGTGTGCATTCTCTGGCCAGAGAATAGTGGACTATGGACCCCATTGGGAATGTGCCCTTAAGTGGATGATCTTCCTTGGGATAATCCATAGGCGTCCATGTAAACCCTGAGTAGATGTGCCTTTAAGTAGATGATCCTATTCAGGTATTGGGCGGCAAGTCCTGAGTAGATGTGCCTTTC